>JAQZBX010091626.1:0-12367 GCA_029593785.1 Cabassous unicinctus
CAGTATTAGCCTCTGTTAATCTATTTACTGTCGCTTCCATGTACACTCTTCAATGCATATGTTGCTCAAAGATGGCAAGTTGTCCTGGGTTCTGTGAGTCCTGAGAAGTCCTGAGATGGATTTAATTCTTGATGCTGGTGCTAGAAGTAGGTCTTCAAAATGGGATCGTTGTCCCACCCCTGTACTGTACTCCCAGTGGCCAAACTTATTTATGCTGCTAAATGAAAGAAAGAAAAAAGCAAATTATTTTTTTTTATTTTTTTTCTGCTGTGACGTTTTAGTCCCAGACTGAATTCCAAATTTGCTCTAGTTTGGTTACAGAAAAAAGACTTTTTGCCACTGAAACTTGAACCATCTGTGCCTCTAAGAGGCTGAGAATGGGAGAGTTTCAGATAATAAAGAGTGAAGTTTGCCTGCAAGTAAAGAATTGAGAGTGTGTGCAAAGCTTATTTTCTTTTATCTGGGCAAAAATTAAAACACATTCCTTGGAACAGAGCTATTAACCGCCTGTTCTGTGGAGAAACTTTTCTTTTTGAGGGCTGTGGTGAATGGAATGAACATACATAATAAAACTGACAAAATATTTTTTAAAAATATAAAATACAAAGTTAAAATAAAGTTGCTGGTCAGTCTTAGTGTTCTACAGTATTTGGGAAAACAACTGTTACAGATTTATTGCTGTGAGTAACTGACAAAGCAGAAGCTATTCAGTTTTTGTAGTAAAGGCATCACACGCAAACAAACGAAATGAATGAAAAAGTCAAATGGTTTGCCTCATTCTCCAAGAGCCACAACTCAAGCTGAACTGTGAAAGTGGTTTAACACTGTATCCTAGGTGATCTTTTTTTTCCTCCTCTTGTTTATTTTTTTTTGTTTTGTTTTATTTATAGTCTGATTTAAAACAATCAGATTCAAGTTGGTTAATTTTAGTTATGTAACAACCTGACATGATGGAGGAAAACAACCTTTAAAGGGATTGTGTCTATGGTTTGATTCACTTAGAAATTTTATTTTCTTATAACTTAAGTGCAATAAAATGTGTTTTTTCATGTTAGTATGCCTGTTTTTTCCACCAAGGTAATTATACTTCATTATTAATATTTAGGGTCTGTCTCTAATGTTTAAAATAGCAAATTCTTGGTTTGTTTGCATTCCATGTAGTGTGACATAGAAATCAATACTTCTAAGCCTGTTTTATATAGCTAAAGTAAGGATAACACACTGCAAAATACAAATTTTATTTACTTCCTTAGACTGTAAAGGGGAACACTCCATTGAGCGTATCTCTGTATATTACACTGAGATGTATAAATATGAAATCTGTTGCACTCAGAGTCACAAACATATGACAATTGCAGTTGGAATTCCTATAAAGAGTTCATTTTTAAAATTTTGACCACATGCTGAGTGATTACCAAGCGCTTTCTATGCATTATCCCTGAAGCTCCCACCATCCCTGAAAAGTAGGTACTGTTATCTCCAATTTAAAGATGAGGGGAAAACTAAAGCTTAGACTGACTAGGTAATTTGTCAAAAGTCAGATAAGTAGCACAGAGCCAAGTCAAACCCATGTTTCCACAGTGTATATATATATGTATATATACACACTACCCTTTAAGAAGAAAGAAACCTAAAATTTTGACATCAAGGTTTAGGAGAAAAAAAGTTATTTATTTTTATGGTACTTTCAGATGCTTCTGTAGCTTTTTATTCAATCTAATATTTTATCATTTAAGTGAATGAAGTTAAATTATTGGAAGTTATATAATCCTAAAAATATTTAGTACCTCTAACAGGCCATATATATCTAATCTCAACTCTCCAGGCCATAGGTGAAAATGGACTTCACTTAGAAAATAAATTTCTCAAAATTATAAAGTATGGGCTCTTTACTCAAAGGACCACAGTTTCTTCCCCCACCATCCCCCCCATCTACCAAATCAGAACATGTGGGAGTGGGACCCAAGAATCTGCATTTTAAACCAGCTCACCAGGTGAGTTATGGACACTAAAGTTTAAGAACCCACTGCCTTAGGTACTGTTCCAGTATGTTTGGGTTTTTGTTGTTGTTTGTTTATTAGCCCACAACAAATTAAGGGCACAAAAACAGCAGGAAGAAGTGACAGGATCAAGGAAGAGACAGAAAATCTACATAAACACAAGGCAAAGATTACATTAATTTATGACATGCAGGGACAAACAGCACTACCTGCTTTAGAGTAAACTGGGGGAGAGTCCAGAGCCATCGTGGCTGTTCCATTAATGACTCTGAATTATTGAGAAAAAGTCATAATTCTATTCAGTAGTCTTGAAACTGCTTGATTTTTTTTTTATAGTACCAGATAAATGAGATTTAACTATACTACAATAGAAGAAAAAACAGAAACTTAAAAACTAAAAGGTTAACTGCCTTATAGAATAGAATAAGTACACAGGTTTTGCAGACAGAGAGCCCTGAATTCAAATCCCAGTTCTTCTGATACTGTCTAGTCCTGGGACCTTCATCAGGTTGCTTAACCTCTTTAAGCTTCAAGTTTCCTCATTTTCTAAGATGTAAATAAGGTTATTGTTAGGATTAAATGAAATGCTATGAGGCACATAGCACGGTGCCTGGCACTTAGAGCTCAATAAATGGTACTTAAGAAAATAGATCCAGATAATTGTAACTTTCTTTATTTGAGAATAGTTGGGTGTGTTTGTGACTCATTCAGGTATGTAATAAAGTGTTTCTATCTATAGTGATTTCCATTTTTTAAAGTGGAATCGCATAGATCCTTATTTGAGTCTTACAGAAACCTCGTGGGATAGGCTGGTTTTGAGCACCTAACTGATTTTGTATATGTTTAGGTGCTCATTAAATATGATTTTATGTGTAAATGAATGAATAATCTATTACAGTGGATGTGTGCCCAAAAGGGAGAATGTTAACCTCATTCTAAAAGAATGCAAGTATCATTATAGTAAGAGATATCACTGATGGAACCATATTTTGTGGCCTCCATAATGAAGAAATTCACCACTTTATATGACTGTAAATTTAGAAATCATCCTACCAGAATATAGGCGGTTCCCACATTTAGATGTTACAGGCTCCCGCAGAACAAATATTGCCTGAAACTAAAGCTAAAATTAGGGCACAAAAGTAGCCCATAAAAGCTTGTAGCAGGTGCTCAGTAAATAATTACTGAATTGAGCAAAGGGAGTTGACTATCTCATTGTTTTATATTGGAATTGTTTATAATTTTGGCACATTGAAACCCCCTTACTGAGATTCAATTAGCACAGCTATTTCATTAATTTGAAACAGCCAGTACCTACCAAATGGTTAAGTAAATGTTTCAACCTACCTATTTGTTTAATTTCACAAAGTAATTGACATTTAATTATTTGTATTAACAGTTTTTAAGCCATTTTTTAAAATCCATTTTTGAGCTAGTCGTAGTCTTCTTTCTGTTTCTCTGAATTGATCAGAGGCTACAGAAGAAGGAAAAAGACCTCAGTGCTTCTCTCTTCCCTGACGTGAAATGGCGGAATCAAGGGCAATTTCCCCATGCACAGGCTGTGCTTTGTTTTTATGTACAATTTTTCCTGATGTACTCATTGCACATTGTGACGCAAAGGTACAGAGGTGGAGGAAAGAAAATACCTCAGAGGAGCCTGCACAACTCCGTCCCTTCTCCTGCAAATACTTGCATTTCATACCAAAACCAGAAACAAGCAGCTTTGCAGCTTTGCATACCAGGAGTAGATTCACATTAAATTTTTTTCTAATTCTTTCCCTTAGGGAAAAGGAAAGTTTTCTCTGAATTATTTCTCCTCAATCAACAGCTCCCTTCAAACACAGGTTTATTCATTTTCTTTCTATTAGTCATTCCCCAACCCCCATAAAAATCTGTCAGGATTGTAATCTACTCCATCAGATTCATTAGCCAATAAAGGATCCAAACTTTGTCATCCTATACAGCAATTCAAGTAGAACTTACTGTTTTGCAGACCCATGTGAAATTCTGATAGTAAAAGTGTTAAGTGTTGCTGATGAATGAATTTAAATAAATGTTTCTAATGCAGATTATTTCTTTTAAATGTCCCTTGCCTTACTAGAGTTGATAGATTTGCCTTACTGCAGTTAGAATATAGATTATGTGTGTGTATTGTCGATCAAAAAATATCTTTTCCTTTAAGCTTTTATCCTTTTCTCCCACCAAAAGAAAAAAAAAAAGGAATAGGCCATATAAAGGGAAGATGTCTGTTGGCCAAAGACTTCTAAACAGTCTTTTCCATGATAGATCAATGGCCTCTTTGTCTGAGATGGATGTTATATGTGTGTTTACACAATATCCCCGAAGTTCTGCAATAGGCAGCCTTACAGTATTCTGTAAAGTGAATGTACAGTTTTTTATTCTGACATTTTCTGCTGCTCAGGAGGTAAATTTTGACTTAGATCCACAGTAACTGTACCCAGCTCACTTTTTGGAAGAACCTAAATCAGAGCCTGGTCTGGCATTGTTCACTAGCCAACATATCTCATTATCCATTTGATTAATGCTAATAGTGCCCAAATGAGTGATCTTCTTGCCAACCTCGTCCCTCTGCCACCTCTTTCTAAGTGGATAAGACCAAAAATATCAAAAAGTAATTTCAAAAGTTCTTCAGGAAAAGGAAAATCACCAAAAGCTGAAAAGACTCAGAATGTTCCTCTCTCCAAAGTGTAAAATTATAAATACATTTTAGATCCAGTTCTTAGGAAGACTCCTACTGCAGAGAGAAAAACCTGGCAATTGGTATTAAAAAATAGTTTCTATTTCAGATGATCTGATTCTCCCCCAGATTCTTAAGAACAAGGAACCACGGAGTAGACATTTTGATGTTTCAGTCTTTCCTTTGGAAAAAAATCTATGGTGGCAAAACCCATAAAGGTTTTTTTGGTTTTTTTTGGGGGGTGGGGCGGGGGGAGGTGGTGTTTTGCTTCAAGACTCATATTCTGCAAAAAAAATTATTTTGAAATCACTTGCAAATCAAAGGTTAAAATATTATAGACCATAAAAATATATGTCCAGTTTACACATTTTCCAGGGAGTTTATAGATTATAAAAGAGACCTCAAACCACTGCTCACCATAAGGGAAATGTTACTTGCAGGACTTTCAAACTTATGTTGATGAAGCTCATTAAGCCTTCACCAAATCCTTACTAAACACAATCGGAAAAAAAAGTGTAGTTCCCTGCTACCTTGAGCCTTTCAATTTGAGGATGTGCTCCACTCCTGAAAATTGCATTTGAACAGATTAAATAAATCCAGCAAGGACATAATATGATATGGAGTTTAAGAGTAAAGACTGCATGCCAATTTGGTAAGGAGTGGACCCAGGTTTGGGAAACTTGAGAAAAACAGAAACAAAACGAAATTAGATACAAAAGTGAGTATTTAGAATGAGAAAGATTACAGCAAGTTACTGAAGCCTTTCTTCTGGAACTGCTAAATAGAAATGCTTCTCTTACCCACCTAGAACACTCCACAACTCCTAGCAACTTTCAGCTCTCAAAGGACCTGAAGCTTAACTTCTTTGGTTTCAGGGTAATTCCACCTCTGCTTCTCTCAACTTCAGTTGCCTCGTCTATAAATGGAGTTGCTATGAGACATGTACATCAGACACTTAGCATAGTATAGAGCCTAGTAAGTATTCATTAAAGTGTTGTAGTTATTACCAGTAATAAAGTATTATAGCTAGCTGCCATTGTGCACTTATGTGCCAGGCATGGTTCCAAGCATTTTTTAAAATTTGATCAACTTTTATCAAATCATTGTGGCATGGAGATGGAAAGGACAGGTTGGCCAGATCAGGTCATGTACCCATGCTGAGATCTTGGGATAAGGACAGCCATTTCAAAATCACATGTACAGTTCAGAGAGATATTTGTACACCAGTGTTCATAGTAGCATTAATCAAAATAGTCAAAGTTGGAAGCAATCCAAATGTCCATCAGCAAATGAATGGACAAACAAAATGTGATATAGTCATACAATATCAATATCAGCCTTAAAAAGGAAGGAAGTTCCAATACACAGCACTACATGGATGAACCTTGAAGACAACACATGCTGAGTGAGAGAAGTCAGACACGAAGGGACAGACATTGCTTGATGCCACCTATATGAAACACCTAGAATATGCAAACTCATAGAGACAGAAAGTAGAGTACAGGTCACCTGGGGTAGCATGGGGGAAGGGAGATGGGGAGTTAATGCACAATGGGTGCAGGGTTTCTGTTTGGGGTAATGGGAAAACTCTGGTAACAGATGGTGGTGAGGGCAGCACAACATTGTGAGTGTGATTAATTCCACTGATGGTATGCTTGGGAGTGGTTGAGATTGGAAAGTTTCCGTTGTAATATATGTTTCCAAAAAAATTTTTTAAGTGACTAAAGAGACAATGGCAATTACATGCAATACATAATCCTGGACAGGATCTAATAATGGAAGAGAAGAAAACCAAAAGGACATTACTGAGACACATTTTTTTTTTAAAAATTGGAATATAGACTGTAAGCTTTCTATCAATGTTAAACTTCTTGAACTTGATAACTGTACTTCAAACAGTTACATAAGTGGATATCCTTGTTCTTCGGAAATGCACATGGAAGTATTAAGTGTTCAACAAATATGATGTATATAACCTACTATTAAATGTTTAGAAAATAGAGATAGACTAGATGGGTAGGTAGGAGATAGGTAGGTAGGTAGATGAATAGAATAATATGGTAAATGTGGTAAAATGTTAAAAGTTGATGGATCTGCATATCTGGGTGTTGGGGTACAGTGGAGTTCTCTGTATGGATTTTGTATTATTTTTGTACCTTTCCTGTAAGTTTGAAACTATTTCAAAATAAAAAGTTTAAACATACACAAGCCACATGGACAAAGATAGGGAAAGCATGTTTCCCTAGGAAGAATCTGGGTGTGCTCACCAGCAGAAGGAAAACAGCAAGATGGGATGGCAAACATGACTGAACATGATGCTGATTTGGGGGGAGTTTCAACTCTCTAGTTCTCAGTTTTCTCACATAAAAAAAAATTGTTAAGTCCCGTTATTAAACCATTGGCTGTAGTTAATAGAACTAACACAAAAATGTGCTATCATCAGTCGTAAAAAATGTTCCACACCAATGCAAGTTACCAACAATAGAGTGGTATATGGGAATCCTGTACTCCATGCATTACTGTTCTGCAAACACACAACCTCTCCAATAAAGACTAAAAAGCTGGGTGTTGTCCAGATGTGATTCTGCTCTAGAGACACTTTCAGCCTGGTTTCTTTTCATAGTCCTGGGAAGATGATCTGACTAAAGCAGCTCCCAGATCTTTCAATGTCCACCACCATTCTCCGTACTTTCCCCATTTCTACTTCCAGTGGAGACTCTGTGGTACAGAAAGGAGACCGGGATGGAGAAAAGAGAAAGTAAGAGGTGGAATGGGAAAGGAAGGGAAGGGAAGAGCAATAGAGACAGAAAAAGGGAGGGAGACAGTAGCTCATGAGCAAACTAGCAAGGCTGAGCTGGTCCTGAGACCTTAACTTTCTTCCCCATGCCTGCCTGCATCCTCCAGCCCGTGTGTGGTGAGTAAGGCCTAGCTGTGCCAGCACCCCAGCTGTGCTGGGCTCCAAGTCCTCATTGCATTGTCAGGGCATCATTATCTCATTCTCCAGCTCTCATCACTTTGAGGTTCTTTCTTCTCTGGCCCACATGCCTACCGCATTCACAGTGCTAGCCTCCTGCCCAGCTTTCAGTTCCTTTTAAGTGCTACCTTCTTTCATGGACTTTCCCACTGCTTCATAGTCAGTGCCTTTGCCCCTATGGGAAATATCCCTGCCCCAGGCCCATTTCCTTCTCTCTTCCTCTGGGTTCTCTACACTTTGTCTAGAGAGAGCCAAGTCCTCTGCTCCAGGGAGTTCCTTGTTTTCCCTGGGAGAACAAAGATGGAAGATGTCAAGGTGCTGGGCAGATCCTGTCAACCAATCAATCACTTATTGAGAACTGAGCATTTCATCCAGCATTCTCTGAGGCACTGCTGACAACAGTAAAAATCAGAACAACCTAAGTGTCCATCAATAGGCTACATGATGCCTGAAGTTGGATGCTCCTTTACTGGTGATCCCACACTCAGAACTTTTTAAACTCATCACTCTCCCTGGGTCCCTTGCCTGCATCTAGTTACCTTATTTCCACCTAGGTTTTAGGAAAACAGCAAGGACCCTGAGATCTGCCTCCAACTCACTTTGTAAACCTGACAAGTCTCTTCCCCTCTGGACTCCTCCGTCTCTCTACAATGAGGAGGTTGGAATTAGACCAGAGATGTAAATTCTGGTACATACGCACGCTATCATTTCTTATCCCGAGTTCATGGCAGACATTGCTAATCAACAGCACTCTCGTCTCAGTATGTGTTCCAAACAGCTGCTACTCATCATTCAGTATTAGCTCATGACTTGAACCTTCTTGCCACTCCTGGACTGGCTGATCATTAAGGACCCTTCCAGCACTGACAGCCAAGGATTCTTTTGACCTGGTTGAATCAATATTTTCTCCATTTCCCATTTCTCCCTCCAGCTCATTCTTTTGATCATCCCTGTCCTTTCCTCTCTCCCATCTTGCCTTGTTTCCAAGTTCCTGCTGCTGAGTCCATGTAAGTCATAGATTATATCTGGGTCTCCAAGGTTCTGTTTACTGTCACTCAACTTCAGGCTGCTTGAAAGCTACATTTTCCAGGTAGTCACACTTATACATGCTGGACAGTTTGTGGCATTGGCTTGGGGGAAGGAGGCAGTCTCCTCTAACCAGAGACAGAGGAAGAGCAGGAGTGATGCAGCCAGAGAAATACTAAGAGATAACAGGATGGACAGTCAGAGACACTAGTGTTAAACTTATGTATCAAGGTCATACTGGTAGGAATGGAGCAGGACGTTTGGAACAGAATTTATCCTGGACCTCGAGGTTACAGGTGGAGGGAGGATCAGGTAGGACCTGAGCGGTGAGTCCACAGTCACTGCTAAGATGCCCCCTCAGCAGAGTACCACACCCTCGGGCATGGCACAGAGGTGAAGAGGAAAAGACCAGTGTATTTCCATCCCAGTCCTGCCACTCTGAAGATGTGGCCCGGTCCAGCCACAGAGGGGCTGAAGTGTCCCTTCAGGCCACTGTGAAGCCTCTGTTTTCCATGGCTACCTGATCACAGAACGGGAAAGGACAAGGAGGATGGCAGGCAATGTTCCTGGACCCCTTGGCTTCTATCCTGGCCAGGGCCTGCAAGAATCTCTGGATTTCAGTCCTGACTCTGGGCAATCAGGGCACTGGCTGTGGGACAGGCAGCCCATTGCTTCTCCAAGCAATGCTCTAAGCCAGATCATCTGTTTGTCTTGGGTAGGGGGCTGCTGTGTCTGGGAACCTCTCTGTATGTAAATCTTTCCTTGTCCCCACCCTGCGGATCCTGGGCTGGATTGTATATTTCTCGAGTTGCCTACTTTAAGTACAGGCTCTTCTTTTTAGAAGATTACAAATGCAGGGGCTAGGAGGAGAGTCCTGGGGCCCAGAGCTGGGATGGGGAAAGTAGATCAGAGGGCCTGCTTATGAGGCAGGAGTGGGGTTAGGTACTAAAGGGAATTGGTGAGATGGTGGAAAGAACGAGGAAAGGAAAGGGGGAGGGTCCCCACTCACCCAGCACGCTGAGCAGGGATGTGCTTCTAAGCACTTTAAATCATATATTATTCACTTAATCTTTTCAATTGTCCTGTAGAGATACTACTATTAGTCCCACGAGGAAACTGAAGCACAGAAGCTGGATTTCAATTGGAGAAACCTAAAAACCAAGTGTGTAGTAGATTCCTGGTATGGTTCAGCTGTGATAGATCCTTTCTCACTTTTTCCAATTGCAGAGACAGAAGAGTGAGTTGCTCAAAAAGAAAGGATTTACTCTAAGAGATCCCCAGAAGCATGAAATATAGGAAATGTGGATATAATAGTATATTATTAAAATAAAGGTTATTTCAATTCAGGGAAGAATATGTTGTTTCTAAAGACGATACTTTAGTTATACAAGAAATTCCAAACAAACAAAAAAGCCTAAGATAAATTCGCCATTAATGAGCTTGTGTTCCAGAGACAAATAGGCACACAAAGATGCAAGCTTTGGCACTCTATTACAGTCTTGAGGAGAGGCAGTCCGTGTAGAAGTTAGGATAGCACAGGGTAAACTCTCAATAAATGTTAGCAGTCATTATAATTATTATTAGGAAGGAAAAAGATGAGTAAATGTGTAACCTGTAAAGTAACTTGTGAATATTACATGAGATAACATATAAAGCACGGTAAGTGCTTGGCTAATTATATCCTCAATGAATGGTACCATCTTTGTTATCATCACTACCACTAATAATAAAGATAGTAGTGGTGGTTATGTTTCAGACCACCATTTCAAGCTTAAGCTGGAAGAGGGGATGTAAGATTTACAAGATTCAATGCCCAAACTACCACCCAAAATGTACTAGGAACTTAAGATGACAGTCTGCCCTATTAGAAAGCAGTATACAATCCAGTTTAAAACGACAAATCATCTTTTTCTCTCCAATGACCCCACTTAAAGATTAGGAGAGAAATTTAAAAGGGGAACAGGAGAGGAGAACTAAGTAGACAAGAGATTTCAACAACTTTGGAAGAAGGAAAGGAGATGGAGGACTGGTCACTAGGTGAGTAGATTAGAGGAAGTTACAATCGAAAATGGCCAGGAAGAGGAGGATGCAAATGAGAAGTGAACTTATTCCTTTTCTGTGGAAGACAAGGTTAAGCATGCAGCTGAAAACTGGGGGACTGGTTGAAAGTAAGAACTCATGGAGTGGTTGGAGCCCACTGCTCTCATCTTGCAGCCAGGGAACCACTTGTGATCTCCCCATCCCCACCCCCCACTCCATCTACACGGAGCTATTAAGGAGAAAGAAGCACAGCCACAGGAGGAGGCTGCAGGGGTGAGGCTCAGAAATGAAAATGGGGGTTAAGTTACAGTCTGCAATTTCCCCTCACCCTCCCAGAAAGCCAGGAGCCTAGCATATACCAGAGGATTCTTCCTTAGAGACGTGAAAAACCTGAGAGAAAATCTCTCCATATACTGCCATTGGGCAGAGAGGAGAGGTTTCCCAATTGAATTGCTGGCTCCCCAACTAATCAATGGAAAAACTCATTATTCTGTGAGCCCCACCACACAGAGCTTCTAGTCTGCTTTTTAAATGTCTATCTCTTAAATATGAACATATAGTGAAGAACCACCAAATATTTGAGAAAAGCTGCCAATCGGAAAGACTAAGTAAACAGAAAAACCCATAAAATATACTTTGAAAATAAAACTATAAATTACTATGTTCAGAAAGATAAGATACTGCAACTCATAATACAAGAATAAGAAGCAATTTTAAAAAGAGCTCATGAAAACTAAAAAATGATAAAAATTTTAAAAAGAAAAACATTGACTGAAAAATAAAAATTGAGGAGTTAACCAAAAGTTAAAAGAAGAGATGGAAATGAGTAGGGGGAATATAAAATAATCCAAATAACAGGAGTTCAAAGAAAAAAAAAAGAAAGAAAGAAAATAGAGAAAACAGAAGTAATAAATTATCCAAAAAATAACACAAGAAAAAGGAACAGAAATGAAGGACAGAAAACCCTGAGATTGAAAGGGCCCTTTGAATAAATGAATGAAAACAAACCACCCATATAGTGATTTATCATTATGAAATTTTGTAACACCTGGGATAAAAAGATGCTACTAGATACTTCTAGAGAGAAACATCAGGGTTGAAAAAGAGGAGAGAGAGAGAATAGGAATTTAGGACTTCTAAACAATAGCATCCAATGCTAGAGGACAAAAGTCTTCAAAATTCTACATGCAAATTATATTCTATTTAGGATTCTACACCCAGCCAGATTATCAATCAAGTGAGAGGGAGAAAAAAGACTTTTCAGACATATAAGGATTTCAAAACACTACTTCTCACAAACTTTTTCTTGAGAAGCTCATGAGGGAAGCAGATGTGGCTCAAGTGGTTGAGCTCCCATTTACCATATGGGAGCCCCGGGTTCAATTCCTGGAGCATCCTGGTGAAGGCAAGCTGGCCCGCATGGCGCGGTGAACTGACAGCTCATGTGGCGTGTTGATCTCACACAGCAAGATGACACAACAAAGGGAGACAGGCAGACACAGAAAAACACACAGCAAATGGACACAGCAAGCACAAGCAGCAAGGGGAAGATAAATAAATAAAAATAAAATAAATCTTAAAAAAAATCAATCACATTCCTCTAAACAAGCAATAAACAAAAATATCATT
>JAQZBX010091627.1:0-12368 GCA_029593785.1 Cabassous unicinctus
CCGCAATGGATATACACATCCTGGGGCCTTGCCACTGAGCATAGACTACAGTTCACATCACAGACCACACTCTTTCCCACCCAGTTCTGCATGGTATATTCTGATGGAGAATGGCCTACATTCATCGCTGCTTCGCCACTCAGGACAACCCCCAAAGTCCCAAAAAAGCCCGAGTATTTCAACTGCCCCTCCTCTCCCTTTTCATTCTACCTCTGGCTCTCTTTTCCTTCCCACAATCTACTGAGGGCCAAGGGGCCAGGTTTCCCACTACTTTCTATGTTATATCTGCCTCCTTCCATGGGGCCATATTGACAGGGGGGATTCAGAAAGAAAAGCCAGCTTACCAATAAGGAAAGAGCTCAAAGTTTATCCCCATCCCACTTACATTCCACCGGTAGAAGGCTTTCCCAAGTTGCAAGGCCCATTTTGCTGCTGCTGCTGAAGTTCCCACATGTTTCAATGGCCCCCCACTGCCCAGCGCCCTCAACACCCGAGATGTGGCATCAAATGCAAGTGAGAGCTTAAAGGTGCCTTACCAATAAGTCTAGAGTAGTTGCTGCTTCTTGCACATAGGTCCAATAGCATGATATGATTAATATAATGGACCAGTGTGATGTCTCGTGGTAGGGAGAGACAATCAAGGTCCCTGCAGACAATATTATAACGTAGGGCTGGAGAGGTGATATACCCCTGAGGCAGGAAAGTGGAGGTAAATTGCTGGCTTTGTCAGCTGAAAGCAAACTGTTTCTGGTGATCCTTACTAATAGCAATTGAGAAAAAAGTATTTGCCAGATCAATAGCTGAATACCAGGTACCAGGGGTTGTGTTGATTTGCTCAAGTAATGATGCCGCATCTGGAACAGCAGCTGCAATTGGAGTCACCACCTGGTTAAGTTTATGATCATCTGCTGTCATCCTCCAAGATCCATCTGTTTTCTGCACAGGCCAAATAGGACAATGGAATGGGGATGTGGTGGGAATCACCACCCTGGCATCCTTCAGATCCTTGATGGCACTAATCTCTGCAATCCCTCCAGGAATCCGGTATTGCTTTTGATTTACTATTTTGCTAGGTAGGGGCAAAATAGGGGGCTATTCCTACCATAATAGTCCTCACTTCACAAGTCAGGGGTCCGATGTGGGGATTCTGCCAGTTACTGAGTAGGTCTACTCCAATTATGCATTCCAGAACTGGAAGAATAACCACAGAATGGGTCTGGGGACACACTGGACCCACTGTGAGATGGACCTAATCTAAAACTCCATCAAACACCTGACCTCCATAAGCCCCTACTCTGACCACTGTGACGTTTTGGGTCTCCTGGAATTAATGTCACTTCTGAGCCAGTGTCGAATAATCCCCTAAATGTCTGATTCTTTCCTTTTCCCCAAGGCCCAGTTACCCTAGTAAAAGGCTGTAGGTCTCTTTGGGGAAAGCAGGCAGGAAGAGTAACAGTATAAATTTTTGGCAGTGTAACAGGATCCTTCCCCAAAAGGACCTGGCCTTCCCCTCATTCTAGGGGCTCTGGGGTCTGTAAACTGTCTCAAGTCTGGGAATTGATGAAGGGGCTGTGACTCTCTATAATGTAAGGTAGGGTTTTGTTCACTTGACCTAGAACTCTTCTGTTTATAATAGATCAAATAGGAATTTAGTAGACTATCTATTTTACTTCTAGGTAACCCATTGTCTATTAGCCAACGCCATAGGTCTATATGACTCAGACTCTTTTGATTGCTGCTTTGAATCTGCCTTTCATTATGGTAGCCACGCCCACCTTGTCTTTGGCAATTAGGTGCTGTTATTTGGCTTCTGCCAGCCCGGGATCTGATCATCCCCACAGATTTTAAGGATTCTGGGTCTCGACAGCAGTTCCCACAGTAATATGTGATCTACAGAGAAGAGCAACTGCAGAGCTCTTTAAGAAACATGGCGTTAATCTCACAAATTAAGTCCTTATAGTCCTGGTGAAAGGTTGTGTCCTCTGGACATTCCTGGGGTGGGTGGACAGGTCTTAAATGGTGAATACATTCCAGCATCCAATCTCTCTAAGCTTTTGTATCCCCTCATCTACAGTACACCAGGGTAAATATGGCATCTCGACCTCAGGCATTGTACGCCATTGTTTGGTCCATGTTTCAGCCAGCCACCTGAACAAACTGTTAGAGCCCTTCTAACCCCTCAAGCTACATACAGAATCCAAAATTTCTGTTTCGTGAACCCATATCAATTAATTAAGCCTGATCCAACTTTATATTCCTTCCACCATTATCCCATATCCTTAATATCTATCCCCACACATGTTCTCCTGATTTCTGTTTATATAAACTGGAAAACTCATGCAGTTCTTTTAGAGTATAGCATACTTCCTCATGGGTCACACTTTGTACTTCACCTTATGGTGCTTGTTGTGATTTTAGTCTAATTATAGGTCTGGAAGAGAAGAGGGATGGTGGGGGTGGGCAAGGAGAAGCATTAGAAGTGTCTTGCAAGCCAGTTACCTCAGGGCATTCACTTGAAGTTTCATCTGGTGAGACAGGGTTAATCTCTTCAGGTGGGGGTTGGATGGCAGACTCCTCAGGGCAAGGTGGGAGGTTGGGTGATAGCTTCTTCAGGGTAGGGAAGAGGTAGAGACTCCTTGGGGCAGGCTGGAATTTGGGCTGTGCAGGCTTGAGGTTGGGTGGTACAAACTTGACATTGGGTAGTCCCCTCAAGGCAGACCATTACAGGTTTATCTGGCAAAGTCTCAGCAGAATTTAGTGTTTCAACGTCCCCACCAATAGCATCATCAACCCATATGTCTCTTTTCTAATCCTCAGGGTTCCACTCCTTTCCAATCAATGGCTTCACTTTAACAGCAGGCACCCTGTAAGGTTCAGATTTTAGTTTCCGTTTTAACTGCTACTCGCACAATGAGACTCTGGGTCTGGTTTTCAGAGATCTCAAGTCTGTGGCTACACAAAACAAGATTTTCTTTCAGAGCACACATAGAAACTTTCATGTCATTCATGTGGCTCTTAAGTTGCAAATTTGAAGCCTTCAGCTCATCCCTTTCTTTTGTAACTGTATCCAGTGTATTTAGGAGCAGCCAGCCAACATCATTGTACTTTTTAACTCCACAAAAGTCTGTTAAGGTGTTAAAAAAAAAAACCCACTCTCACCCAGGTCCTTGACTCTTATAAGCATGGAAGCAGTAGTATCCAGTGGTGATATTTTGCATATCTCTATTGCCAACTCACGCCATAGACAGTCAGTGGCCTCTTGATTATTGGAAACAGAGTCATTAGTGCCCTTGAATCTAATCAGGGTAGAGAGCCAATTGCAAAAATCCCAGAACCAATTCAGAAATCCCATTTTTAAGATTCTGTTTCTCAAGAGCCACTCCCGGTACCAAGCTATATTAGTCAGGCTTCTCTAGAGAAACAGAACCAATAGGAGATGTTTGCAAATAGTATGAGATTTTATAAAATTGGTCTCATGTGACTGTGGGGATGCACAAGTTCAAATTCTGTAGGGCAGGTTGGAAACCAGGGTCTCTGATGAAGGTCCTTGATGAGATCCCCAGGAGATACTGTCTGTCTGAAGTAGAGCTGGGAATTCTCTCTCTGAATGTTGAAATTATTTCCCCTTTTAAGGCCTTCAACTGATTGGATGAGATATCACTATTTGATGATGGCAATCTCCTCAGTTGATTGTAGATGTATCCAGCCATCTATGCAATCAACTCATTGATGATTAAAGTCTATGAAATGCTTTTGTATCACAATTAGCCCAGTGCTTGCTTGACCAAACAACTGGGCACCATTACCTGGCTGAGTTAACACATTAGCTTAACCATCACACCGTGTGTCTTGCTTTGGCTAATGAAAGTGTAAGTGATATGTGTCACTTCTGGGGTAAATGTTAAGAACCAACATGGGATTTGTCACATCCCATGGAGGAGCCTGGATGCCTGAGTGACTATGATAAGCATGTTGGAGAGAGATCGTGAATTAGAAATATACCCTTTCCTGTGCTAAGCTATTGATATTTAGGGATTGTTTTTTATGGCAGTAAAGCTTGGCCTATCCTGACTGGAACTAGCTCCCAAAATCAAATTCACCAATTCTTTACTCTAATGCCCTTCAAACTAGCTTCTCTTTCAATAAACCAGACCAGAAATCTTTACACAGACCAGAAATCTTATATTCACTTCTGACTCCTCTCTTGGCTCTCATGTCCAATCAATTGCCATTTTACTTCCATGGTCTCTTATACCTATTTCTTCCTTTATATTCCCACTGTCTTTATCCCAGATTGGAATGCATTTCCCATGGTCAGGAAGTTTATGACAGTCTCCCTCGCACCTCTCTCTGCCAATCTGATTTATGTCCACCAGATTAATCTTCCTTAAAGGACAACACTAAACATGTCATTACCTTGTTCAATATCCTTCAAATAATCCCCCAAACTCATGTTTTAACCCACAAATGTGTATTTCCAAGTACTTTTTAAAAAAATCTCACCAACCATATGTAATTTCTCCCTCCTTTTAGACCCAAAACTTTGTGTTTAGCTTTCTTATGTCTCTTAGGTTATTCTGCCTTGTTTTGGAGTCATATTTTAAATGATCATTGTCCTCATTATGAGGCTGCCATTTCTTCTAAAGCAATGTCTGGTTTACCCTTAACACTAACATGGTAGGTTTATATAGTATAAGTTCAATAAATACTTGTTCAGCTGAATTTAAATGAAAATACCATTCTTTGGTCTTCTTAATTGTACTTTTAACATGAATAGGATTAACTTCAAATCTGAAATACAAGTGTGCCTTCTTTAAAGTCTTTTTTTTTTTTTTTTTTAAGATTTATTTATTTATTTATTTATCCCCCCCTTGCTGCTTGTGTTTTACTGTGTCCATTCGCTGTGTTTCTTTCGTGTCTGCTTATCTTCCCCTTGCTGTGAGGTCCTGCTGCATCAGCACACCATGCCGTGCGGGCTGGCCTGCTCTCACAAGGAGGCCCCGGGAAGCAAACCCGGGGCCTCCCGCATGGTAAACGGGAGCTCTATCCATTGAGCCACACCCGCTTCCCTTCTTTAAAGTCTTAAAATTGTTATGCTTCTTTACTTAGCCAATGCCATACTTAAGGAATGGGTTCTTGCAACAGAAAGCTAATCACCAGCATCACTTTTCTTAAATTTGGCCATGGGTTTTCCTAATCATGGACAACACCAATTAAACTTAATCAGATGATATAATTAAAAACCAGAGTTAGCAGAAACCTGAAATAAGTCATCTTGAGTAACCAGAGCAAATAAATGGAAATCAGAAAAATAGAGATATGAAAAAAGAACTTCACTTTCATTAGAACACAATTTCTCCATTGTGTCATTAAAAAAATGGGCTTCTAGCACATCAAAGAGCATATCAAAAGCAATAGCCTTCACATACCATGTTCATATTTCAAATGCTTTACCTTTAATGAGAGCCTGAAATTCTCTATGTTTAACTGTCCCTCTCTGAAGATCAATCTTTAAGGTCATGAGGAGTATAAAGAGCAATTTGTGGTTTTCGTACAGGCCTCTGACTGAGTATATAAAAACTTCGTATGTCAAAAACTCAATAATATTTATAATTCTCTTTTGAGGTAGTGGAGACTTTTCAGATCTACAAAACATTTTAAAAATCAAAGAAATAAAAAGCAAGTTCCAAAAGAGTAGAAATACAAACAAAATTTTCAAATTAATGCTTTGGGGTGAAGACAGCAAAGTCCCACCTGGCCATGGACTGGTCAAATAACTTCAAGAACTGGGCCAGCGAGGTCTGATACATGATGTTGACCATGCTCATCTCTGTGATGAGGAAGTAGAGGATGCTTCCGCGGGTCGCCGCAGGGCGGAACTCCTCCTGAGCCATGTTAATCTTGATCTCTGTTTCCGCAGCCACGTGTAGCTTTTCACTGACCTCAGCTGCTGTCTGTTTGGTGGTTCGGAGGACACCAATGAGAGACTCATCATCTACCAAGGAACCTAAAAATCAAACAGGAACTGTAGAGAATACAAGATGTAAAAGCCCCACCATGAGATGCATCACTTCTGAAATCATCCTGCTAATTTTCAGCTCAACTTTTTCAGAGCCCACGGGGTAGGAGAGTAGAACCTCAAGGGCTCTTAAGGCACCTAAAGGCATCCATCCAACTACCACCCAATTCCTGAATCCCTCTAAACATTCCTGCCAAGGGATTATCCTCCACTCTGCCTAACTATCACCTGTAAAAGAGGAGTCTTTTTTTTTTTTTTAATATACTTTTTTTTAAAAAGATACTTAGATTACATAAATGTTACATAAAAAAGATACGGGATTCCCATATGCACCGCTCCCTACCCCTCCCACATTTTCCCACATTAACAACATCTTTCATTAGTGTGGTGCATTTGTTACAATTGATGGACACATTTTAGAGCATTGCCACTAAGTGTGGATTATAGTTTACATTGTAGTTTACACTCTCTCCTGCACATTTTTGTAAATTATGACAAGATATATAATGGCCTATATCTGTCATTGCAATGTCATTCAGGACAATTCCCAAGTCCTGAAAATGCCCCCAAATTATACCTATTTTTCCCTCTCCCTCCCCTCAGAACCTCCAGTGGCCACTGCCTCTACATCAATGATAAAAGTTCTTCCACTCTAGAATCACAATGTCTATAGCAGAATAACAGTAAGTCTACTCTAGTCCATCATTCATTCCCCAATCCTGAGGATTCTGGGATGATGATGTCCACTCTGCCTCTGAGAGGGGGTTTAGATCCCATGGGGTAGATGGATGGGACTATCTTGCTTGCAGTTGCAGACTCTCTCTGTTCCTTGGGATGGTCGTTGTCCATCATCATCTCCTTGTTAGTTGTCCTGGGTGAGTCAAAAGGGGATTCTTAAGCAGCCCACATTGATGGGCCATCAAAGTCTGAAGACAATAATTATGTCTCCATGGACTCCTTATGATGATTTGAACTGTTCCTTGTGTGCCATGGCTTTCACCTCCATTAGCGTCTTGCTGCTTCTCTTCTAAGTGTCACCAGCTTGTCCATCCAGCTGTCTCATGGCATGAGCTAATTCAAAAGCAACACACTGAATGGTACATTCTCTGCTCCTATTGCTCTGGTAGAACAGTCCTTGCCACCGAGAGCCCTGGTCTCTCTACATTTCTAACAGGAGTAAACTGATGTACAGTAAAAGCATCCTACCAGCTAATGGACAGTCCTTAGGGAAGATAAACAC
The DNA here is from genome assembly GCA_029593785.1 of Cabassous unicinctus. NCBI lineage: Eukaryota > Metazoa > Chordata > Mammalia > Cingulata > Chlamyphoridae > Cabassous > Cabassous unicinctus. The sequence continues at coordinate 7,260 of JAQZBX010091627.1, forward strand.
TAATTTTATTTTTAGTTTTATCCTTCATTATTGTTTTAAATTGAAATAATACATGTTTATCACAATAAATTCATTTCTGAGATGTGGAAGGACACTGTGGATGTGCCGAGTTACAGGTGGCCATATCTTCAAATAGCAGTACTCTGGCCTACCCTGGGGTTCTGGATGGCAGATGATGCTAAAGGGAAGTGCAGAGTTATCTGCAGGTCATGCCATGGCCACTAGGGAAGTCCAAATTGCAGTTAACCTTACAGGAAGGAGCTCTTGACCTGATACATTCTTGACAGTATAGAGGAGGAGCCCCCAGATCTTCTTGCTATTTAGAATGCCCAGAGGTATCCCAAATGTCTGAAAGGTACAGGAATGAGAGACAGATAACTTCCCCAGTAGAAGAAGGTACTAACTAAAGGTAGTGCTGGAGACTGTTGTGAGAGTGACGCATAATATACTAATGGGAGGGGAGGTAAGATTTATTTTTCAATCCAAGGAATAAAGTGATGTTGGGAAATATTTGTTATTATATGGCTAATAAATGGTAGGATTTAGGTTGCTGTAATTTGCCTACTACAAAACAAAATACTATTTGTTGATTTTATGTTTTTGAGGTACCAGGGGCCAGGAATTGAACCTGGGACCTCATATGCAGGAAGCTGGCACTCAACTACTGAGCCACGTTGGCTTCCCTGAGTTGGCTCTCTCACTCGTTTTGCTTGCTGTTTTGTTTCATTTTTTTTCAGGAAGCATGGGGAACCGAGCCCGGGACCTCCCATGTGGGAGGCAGGCACTCAACTGCTTGAGCCACATCCACTCCCCTACCCCTGATTTCTTATTGGGAGATCAAGTCAAGTAGAGAGTGAGCTGGGCCTTTGGCACCCAAGTGCCTCTGAGAAAGAATACACACGTCACAACACATTGTGGTAATTGCGTTTCAAATCCAAATGAAAGTCAGTCTAAAAATAAAAATAAAATTAGAATGAGTATATTAGTTTCCTTTGGGCAAGCAAATTAGCCTATTATGAGTTACCCAGCTCTATTGTGAGCCCTTATTTTTCTCAGGAGAGAGCAATTATATCAAGAAAACTGTTATTCTCAAACGCTCAGTCTCTATTTTCTAATTCAAAAATCAGATTCTCTGCAGAATGCCTAGAGATGGAAATTGCCTCACTTGTTTTTGCATTGATAACTTGACTACTTCCTAACATCTGTAATCATGAAGGCATTTAAAAGAATTTACAAGGAATCATTCAGAATCTGTTACTTTGATTACTTCTTAATAACAATACCTTTTGTAGCACTTAATTTATAGAGGAGGTTATCTTCAAGTTCTTTCATCTTCCGTTTATTAAAAGTAACATCCTCCAAAAGTTTAACCCTCTCAGACTCTAACTCCTGTTGTTAGGAAACAAAACATAACATCAGAACTGTAATTACCAGTTATTATTGGCAAATCCATCTTACCAGTGTTTGTTATCAAATAAAAAATGTTTAAACAAAAGTGCCTTTCAAATGACAGAAGAAATTAGTATCTTTAGCCAAATCTATCTGCATTTGTTTCTCTGGATAATTTTTTTTTAATTCTTCACACTACAATTCAATTTCCATAGCACTTATTCTGGCATGCAAGAAATGAACCTGCTAAAGTCATTTTGCCCAATCCCCCCCACACCCCTTCCAAGCTCTAAGTCTAATAGTACTTTCCCACACTCTTGGCCCTGTTCCCTCACTGCTCTGTGAGAAAGGCTAACTTTATTTGTAAGTCAGACGTGACAGAAACAAAGAGGCATTAATACCAAGAAAGCAAGGGGCTACCCAGGCCAAATATGAGTTCTTGACTTGGGACCTGCATATAGGATCACGAGGTACCTTGTTTGGCACAGCCAGTTGCCAATACAAATACATTTTCCATTGTATTTGCCTTCTCCTTATACTGGAGGGGCTAAATTGGGTGGCTGGAAGGTATGTTGGTTTTTACATAAATGATATATTTTTAAAGCTATATTTTGAAAAACTTTCAAATTTTCAGAAAAGTTCCAAGACTAGTAAAATGAACACTCATATACTTTTCATCAAGATTCCACCAATTAACATTTTGCTTTATCACTTTCTATTTAAACATATTATTGTTGTTATTAATTATTATTATTATTTCTGAATCATTTGCAGACGTCTTGATCCTTTGCCCCTAAATACTTTAGCAAAGTATTAAATAACCAGAGTAGTTTTCAAATTCAGGAAATTTGATATTGAAATAATATTCTTGCTTAATGTAGTCTAAATTCAAATAGTCTCAATAACATCCTTTATAGCTATTTTTTCTTGTCCAATACAGAAGCACAACTGCACTTAAAATTATGTTAAAAGAATGTATTTTCAAAATACTTATTTGAGGAAATTTCTTGAAAATCTGCAACAGAAATCCCATCACTTTCAGAAAGTCTTCCTAAACCAATTAGTCAATCAAAACCACAGCACAGCAATTCTCTCAATATCTGCTATGGCTTATATCACAATCTCCTGTATATTATTTCCCTCCAACTGGATTCTGGGCAGATGTAATTGTCCTATTCATTTGCATATTCTTGACAGCACTTATCCGAGGCTTTGCAGAGAAGAGTCTCAACCCCATAAATATGCATTAAATTGAAGTGCACTGAATTTAGTTCAACTCCTTTTACATTGAGGAAAACTGAGAAACCAGAAATACTAACTCCAAATAATCCCCAAATAACATACCCAGCTAGTTACTGACAGAGACAAACCTAATACCCTTGTCCTCCAACTCCAAGGCTAGTGTTATTGCTATTTAAGTAGCAGGTTTGCACTATCTGATGGGTGTTGATGAAGATCCTGGTTGTATATACAGGGGAATAGCTAATGAATTATTGTCATTAAAATGATTACCTCTGGGTGGTAGTACAGTAGTCCAAGGGCAAAAGGAAATTACATCAGCTTCCGTTACAGCATGATAAGGAAAAACAGGCATCAAGGCATTGGGGACACTTGCTAAGTTTTTCAGCATGACCTGTAAAGCTTCTCTAGGGGGCTTGGCATGGTGGAAAATCCATGCAAGGTAAGACCCTTATTATCTCTGGGCCTCCATCTGTTCATCTGTAAAATGGGGATGTCAGGGGAGCAGATGTAGCTCACTGGTTGAGCACCTGCCTCCCACGTATGAGGTACCGGGTTCATTCCCCGGTATCTCCTAAAAGAAAAAATGGTGATGTCATAGCAGGATTGTTAGGAAAATAAGACATAATGTAGCAGGATGCCCTTCTGTGTATTAAACTTGCATTTTGTTTTCTCCAACAAGAGAGGTGCCAGAAAAGTCTGCTTGGAATCACAATAGGAAAGAAAGGTTGGTATGAGCATCTTAGTACATCTCTTGAAGTGGAAGCTAAGGCCTCAGTGGTATGGGCATTCTGGAGATATGGAGAGTAGCCTACCTTAGAGACAGGAGTGGTCTTTTGTTACTGCAGGTTAATGCAGCATGCACAGAAGATCTGAACCAGTGAGGAATTAGCTCAGAATAGACTTACAGCACCACTTGGACCACCGAGGACTAATTTTACCTGTGACACCATGTGGCCCTGAGAGACAGAAGCAGTGGACAGGGTGGGGGATGGAGAGGGGAGGATGTCAGCGTCCTCCCTGCCTGGCTGTGGAAGTGGGACTGACTGTCTTTTGGGATTCTATAAACTCCAGGTTGTTTATTGGAAAATGAGATAAAACAGCTAATGTCAGTCAAAGCTGGGGCTGTGCTCTTTTTACCTCCACCAGACCGGTGGCCCCCTCTATTACCTAGTTAGGGTTTTACTTATCCTTTTTCCAATGTCTATTTCTTTAGTGTCTGAAGCATTCCTCTTTCACTTTTTGAATGTCTTTTCCTCCACGTTTGTGGCCATCTATTTATATCTCTTCCCTTTTCCTTCTCTTCCTGTCAATTCCTCTTTTGTCATTTCTCTCACTCTCCCATTTTATGCCCCTCTGCCCTTATTATTTCTAACTTTGCCTTTTCCTTGAACCCTTAATACCAAATTTAATTACACTTAAGGTAAATATAAACTTTCTAATATTTTATGCAAAATATAAAATATTTCATGCAGATATTTATGCATAAAATGTATTTTTCTGACTTATTTTTTAAAAGCTTAATCTTGTATCAGTCTCTTAAAATCTTTCACTCTTAAATTGTTCTTTGCTTTATTCGAATCCTCCATTGTACTTAGTTAACAAGGAGTACCTGTTTCTCTGTTAGAATTACTCTCCTTAGTAACTGATTCTCAAGGCCTTTCATTGTAACGGTAAAATCAATGACAGATGTTTTAGCATTGATCTCAGGTGTAAAAGCAGGATTTGGTAACTTTGTAGTAATATAAAGTTTGAATGTATCCATGATATCACATTCCTTATCACCGACTTTCACCTAAATCAATTCAAATATAAAATTAACAACAGCTTAACAGACAGCACCAGGAACTTGGGTTCAATTTAGCAAAGAATTTACCAATGGTAAGGGCTGTGTACCAGAAGGAATTGTGAAGGAAAGTTGTAAAACATAAGTCACTCATCTTAAAAGCCTATTCATTTAGAATAATTTTGATTTGTGGTCCTGCCTGAAGGTGTTTTTAGCCATAATACCAAGCAAATTAAATGAAAATTCATCCAAAACAAATGACGAATAAAGGAAAACCTAGACACGTCTAAGATCTGACTGAAAATTTTAGTAAATATGTTTATATTTATCACTCATCAACTGTTTGTAGTTCAGGAGCTGCTATTTTTCCTCACTTGAGGAAATCGTTTCCTACTATAAAAACTTGCCATGTTTAAAGGTATTACTAGTTCTTTCTGTGTTTCATAGTTGAAGCCTTTTGTCGGCTCCGTGGGGTTCACGGGAGGTGAGGATGACGTGGCGCTGGAAAGACGACCACGGGGACAAGGTTGATGGCGCGGGTTTCAAGCCAAGTCCAACTTTATTGAGGAAGTGGGTAAGGCTTTATAGTGTGGAGAGGTGACGTGTTGGATGCTGATTGGTTGGGCTCAGGGTTTGCTACTATAGGTTGCCGGAGTTGTTGCTGGGCAGGGAACTGGTTACAGGGTTGGGCAAGC
>JAQZBX010091628.1:0-12369 GCA_029593785.1 Cabassous unicinctus
ACCTTATTGAATACCTTTTTCTTCCTGTGAGTCAAAGGACTGGTCTCATGTAAATTGACAGCCCTTATATGGTCAAAGATAGCAAGTGTCACCTATGTGAAGCCAGCTATAACAAAGCCTGTTAGTAGGAAGCCCAGATGTAAATAGCAAGATTCCAAAAGGGATGGATGAAATTAAAAGAAATTGAGAATAGTATACTAAAAAAAAAAAAAGCTGGCAAATGCTTACTTGCAGTATAAAAGCAATTACTGGAAGTGTCTTTTAAACAACAATATAGCCTAATGTATTTTTATTATTTTTACAAATACTCAAATTGCACATTACTCATAAAGTCTAATGCAAGACACACTTGTCATCTATTAATTTGGTATTAAAAGCATTGTAAGCCATCATTCTATTTGTAAAAATCAAAGTCTCCAAATCCAAGATACTCAAGACAAATATCTTTGATATATTATACTTACAAGTGATGATGAAAATGCTTATAAGTATTTTCTAGTTTTAAAACCCTCCTATGTGGGATTTTTCTTTCTAAGGTTTAATGTGTTTCTCAGCTTGGGTAAATATTTGAAAACAAAAATCTGAACATTTCACTATATTGGTCTTGAATTTTATATATGAACTTCTGCTTCTGGTTTTATCTCTTTAAGGTGTGTCACAACATGTTTTCTAATTAGAATAAGAAAACTGAAATGGCACCCCCTCCCTAAGAGCCGTTTAACTGATTCTGGTCTTCTCTCACACATTTTTCACAGTCACATTTTAGGCCAAAGCAGACTGAACCACCGGCGCCATATTCTGCTTCCCAGGGCATCTAAATGCCCGAGCGGTGGAAGTAAGGGCTGTGAGGAGAGGGACAACGGGAGCCATTTTGAAGGATAAAATATGGGCAAATCTTTTCAACTCTAAATAGTCTCAAGCCAACAAAACTAAATGAAACACAGACCCCCACATTTCCTCTTGAATTGTTATGGTTTAAAAGGAGACACCAATTTTCATGAAGAGATTGCAAACATATTATATTACAATCTAGACTTGAAAATGGTACATGTGGACTGTAGATGACAGCCTGCTGAGGTCTGCACCAGACCACAAATGACCACGTCTTCCCCTAACACCCAGCTGGGACACCAGGGCTCAGGAAGACAATGAGAGGGAAAGAAAGTGAACAGGGCAGTAGGGGGGCGCCAATCTTTATCTGAGCAGCAAAAGATTCAAGGGTAAAGGAGGAAGATGAGGGCTCAGACTGACTGGGTTCACAGGTGAAAGGAAAGAGTAGGTTAGGCACAAGAGATAGAAAAGAGCTTCCCCTTCCTTACACTCAGCACCCTTTTAAGGCTCTGTCACAAGATAGCTGTTGCTGCTACAGTACAATGACTCAGTACATGTTGGTAGTAAGGATTCTACACAAAAGTATTCATCCACCCACATGTATCTCACACCCTTCCGAGCCCAGAAAAGAGGTATTTCTATATTCCTAACAGGTCATCTATAAAGAAAAGCATGCCTATATACAAAGGACATTTGTCAGTTCTTCAAAGAGCATAGTGCTCTTAAAGCTTTTCCTACATGGCCTGAAACAAGGTGTCATGTGTCTCTTTAAGAAGCAGCTGGAATAAAGCAATTAGAGAGTCGAGGACAGCCAGAGGTGACACCTAAAGCTAAGAGGACCAAAAGGAACAAAATCCCCATATAAGAAGTCTGAATAAAGAAAAGTGAAAAAGGAAATTCTAAATTGAACTGAAATGTTTTTTGGAGATAACTGGAATATACATTAAATATGGTTTTTTCCCTCTAAAAAAATGTTATCCAATAAATAACATTAAATAAATCTTTCTTCTTAACCCTTTCACTGCTTTTACGCATTTGGTACAAGGAGTTTAGCTGTAGATTTTTCATCACAACTTCCCTTAATCAAACTTGCAAGCATTTAGGTGTGTGTGCACTCAGAGGTCATAGTAAGCACTGCTATGTTCTCAGCTTTCATAAAAGAACAATGGCAATTCATGTACATTTACAATGTTGGGAAAATACATATGGAGTATGTTAATAGCATCTTCCTTAAAGATATTTTTCTAAACAAAAAGTATTCATTTGAAAAGGATACATTAAAACTGCATTGTCGTAAAAAAAAAAAAAATTAAGTGAGCACTTGGGAATCTAACAACCTTTATGCATCCATAAAGAGATGTAGCAAACGTTCCAAGAAGAGACTGGGGTTCCTGGGAGTGGGAGCAATGTTTCCTGCATCTCAGTTGACCAAATGTGCTAAATGTGCTGCTGCTCCTCTACCAGTCCCATGCCAGGCCAGCTCGGGTCCCAGCAGACCTCAGCAGGTGAAGACCCCCTCCTACCACGGTGCAACCCGTTGGTTGAGGCAAGAGTGGCAACTTCAGATTATCGTTGGACCTGCTGTGAACGCAGTCTATTTGGGATGAGAAATGGCTTCAATGTTGGGAAACCCCTTTAACCAAGGGAAAACTGGTAGTGACTTGAAATAGCAGTAAAGTATGTGTAAAGTTTACGTGGTCAGTGTTCAGACCATGAAACTGACCATGATTCCTGAAGAGAATCCAAAATCTATACCAATAGTCTCTAGCAGGGAGAGAAAAACAACCTATGGACACAAGTATACATACATAGATTCAAAGCATCACCAGTCATTGAAGAATAATGACTGGGAAAACAGCAAGTTTTTCCACCATCCCTCAACTGTTCTTTTTTTTTTTTTCAACTGAGTCGCTTGGTCAAATCCAAGCTGCATAATAATAGCTCTGCTATAACCAACTATGAATTTGGACAGTTGTTTTACCTCCCTGGGTGTCATTTTCCTCATTTATAAAATGAGAGACCCTACAAGACAACTCCTAAGATCCATTCTCATTTTAGTTCTATGGTTGTATCACAGGAGAAAAAAAATGCAGTGACACATGTGAAGCTTTTTGTAAGAAACACCCAACATGAGTGCAGCTGAAGATTTGGATCATCTTACAATGTTTAAGCTAGTTGTGGGAAATGATTTGGCTGCAATTTGATTTTTTTCAGAATGTGGAGATCCATATTCCCACAATAAATAAAAATAAAATATGGAAACAGAAACAGTTGAGATTCCTTCAGTTGTCTGCCAGTCCTGAAGAAGTCCAGGATATATATACCTTTAACCAATTACCCTCCTCCTCTCCTCTGACACAGCAGAAGGGAAAGACTAGAGCCCTTACATTGATAGTGCTGGAGGAAGACCCATTCTTCTCTTCCGCCATAATTGTGACATCAGGGCATGTTTGTTGGGGAGGTACATATGCAGACATTCTGTCACCCACAGACACAGAAAAGACTTAGCTTTTGGCTTTGGATATGATTCAAGTATTATGTCATCTACCTGGGGTTACATTAGAACACAGCTGAGTAATGATTCAATATCTACTAGGCCTAATTTATGACTAAATTAGAGTATTACAGAATCTATGGAGCTCCTATTTCCACACTGGTGTGTAATAGATGATTCAAGTTCTTTCCTTGAAAATTTCTCTAGGATTAAAAAAAAAAAAAAAAGTCATACTGTTGTGCCACTAAGAATTTAAATGGGAAAAATATTCCCAGGACTGCCTTAATGCCTTACTGTCATGTCCCTGACATTCCCATAAACAATGATCACAAATCAAAATTCTTTCTCAGCTTTTGAGAATAAAAGGACATCCAGAATTTAATCTTACATAGGAATTTCTAGCTCACACGCTAACACAATTCTATATTCCTACTTACTGCATGTGCTTGAATATAAGGTTAAATGCTCTTATTTTTCCAAAATTATTCCTTTGTGGGGGGTCACATTTATGTCCTTCCAAAATCTCTCATATTTTAGGGCACTTTCTTCATTACTTATTTTAAAAATAAAGCATTGTATGGGGAAGACATATTAATCTGCAATGACCTCAACCAATGCAGTTTTGGATACCTACAGTAAGAAAGAGGACAAGCTCTTTAACACAGCTCTCATAATTGTGCACAATCTCATGATTGTGAGTGCTGGAAGTTGTCATAAACACACCTTTTCAAAGTGATTATACTGTGAAGATCACCATGTGCACTTAAGGATAATTTTTAAAACCATTTTAATGTTATGAAATCAGTGTACTTTACAGAGACAGCATAAAAAACAGATTCAAGCAGGGATATATCATCTCAAACCTCCTGGTCCAAAGTAAAGAGGAAAGTGTTAAAGTGGCTTTAGGAATAATAAACACATGAATGCTAAAGATGAATGGAAAGAGTTTAAACATAATTGCTTTATGAAATATGAATGAACAAATACTTCTTAGAATACCTATTTTATAAATTATGCATCTTTAAATATGTCTGTGTAATTAATTTATTAAATGAAACATAGAGACATTTGAGTACTGCATCTACATCACTAAATATTTTCATAATCGAGTTGGCCAAAATCTTTTTTGGGGAGGTTTTCCCATTGGGAAATGGGAGACCATCTTATCTGGGGTTATCCTATATCTGCATGTTCTAGAGAGCAATAGATTTGCCAAATCTGGCTCTGTTGAGGTTTACTGAATCTGGATGTGAGAAAGTCTGGTGGATGAGGGGCAAAGAGAAGGGATGATATGAAATCCAATCTCAAATTCCCATCTGCTTTGGTTCATTATCAGGTATTGCATTTGTTTCAATGGGCAAAATCTGGAGCACATCTCAGCCTGGGCAGAAGGGTTCCTCATCCCTTCTGATGAAGAAGAGTGAAGAGGAGCCCCTTCAAAAATATCACCATTGAAAACTCAGAAAGCAATATGCCCACTTTCAGTACTGGCAGGGCAGTCAGTTGTAATAATAACAATAATATTGAAGGAAGTGGATGTGGCTCAAGTGACTGGGCTCTGTCTACCATATAAGGGGTCCTGGGTTCAGTTCTGGGGGCCTTTTGGTGAAGGCAAGCTGGCCCACATGGAGAGCTGGCCTGTGAGCGAGGTGACACAACAAGATGATGCAATGAAAAAGAGACATAGAGGAAAAGACAATGAGAGACACAACAAGCCAGGTTACTGAGGTGGCTCAAGCTATTGAGTGTCTCTCTCCCACATTGGAAGGTCCCAGGATCAGGTCACGGTACCTCCTAAGGAGAAGACAAGCAGACACAGAAGAACGCACAGCAAATGAACACAGAGAGCAGACAGCGAGCAAAAGCGGCAAGGGGGGGGTGGGGGGGAGAGAAATAAATTAAATAAAATAAATCTTTTTTAAAAAACCAATAATATTGAACATGTGTTGAGTGCTTACTAGGCACTGTGCCAAGTGCCTTTCCATGTAATTATCACAACAATTATTATTCCCGTTTTAGAGATGAGGAAACTGAGGAGCAGGGGTAGTAGCTTGCCCAAGTCCCCAACTAATAAATGATGGAGCTTGGAATTTGAATCCAGGCAGGCTTACTCCAGAGCTATACTGCTTTCACAATTTAAATGATAGAAGTTAGGAGGGACAGTAAACCTTCCCAGAGGTCCTTTCCACTATCTGCAGCACCTCTTTTCAGGTATCTGGATACTTAAGAACTCAAATTAGTGATCTATAATCTTGGATTCTGAGGTCACCATTCCATGAGAACAGCTGATTTAAAGCTCACCCCATGGCTAAAGGAACAGTGTCATGTTAGTCCCCATTCTTTTCATGAGTACATTCAGGTATCTGAATACCAGATATTACTCCTATGTTGTTGGAACTCTTTCTTTGGCTAAGAAAACATTTCTCTTTCTTGGTTCTCCTTTATCCTCAAAGCTCACTCCTCCTTCTCCTTCATTGTTCCTCCATCTCCTTTTCAAGTGTTGAGGTTTCTTTTATCTCTATCTCCCAGGTTATCTCATCCATTGTCAAGGCTTTGTCTCCTGCCTACAGGCTCCCAAATTTATACTTCAAATTTTTCTTCTAAATGTCAAAATCATAGCTTCATTCAGCAATTCACTGGGGCGGATGGATGTCTTTACTTGCATCTTAAATTCAACAGGTCCCCACAGGGACTCTTTTCCTTCTCTCCACCCTCTGCCCAAGCTGGCTCCCAAATCCCATCTTTTTATAGCCCCCATCTCCCGTAACAGCATCACTGTCCAAACAATCACACAAACCAGAAGCCCTGGACTCATCCTGAACCCTTCCTTCTTTTTCACAATTCTCTCTTACCCATATCCTCAACACACATACTCACTAGATCACCAAATTCTTTTGATTTTACCTTCTAAATGTCTCTTTGCTGCGTCCACTACCATGAGGAAAGTCTGGATCATGTCTCAGTTGGGTTACAGCAAAGACCATCTGTCTGGCTTTCCTTGCTCTGCTCCATCCTCCAAGCCCTTGCCTGAGTGACCTTTCTAAAACATGAATCTGATCATGCCCATGCCTGCTTACAAACCGCCCACAAATCTCCTCTGCCAACAGGGTACCATCCTAACTGCACAGCCTGGCACCAAAGGCCCTTTACAACCTGATTCTTGATTCCTTTTCTAGTCTTATTCTATCTCCTTCTGACTCTTCTCCAGGCATACCTCCCCACCCAAACTATGATCTAGACCCTTCGGGCTACAGGCCACTTTTTTTTCCCACATCAAACAAGGCCTTGCCTTCCTCACTTATCTCTTGGCATCCAAGTTCTCTATACCTATGCTGTTGGCTCAGGCCTTTTTAAGGAAATGTGGTTCCAAGCATTCTTAGGCACTCTACAATTGTCTCTCATCCTTTCAAGCACTCTACAAGGTTGCAGCATGCTATTGTTTCCATGTAACAAGCAAGGAAGCAGACTCCAAGTGGTCAAGGAGCTTGAAAGGTTACTAGTAAGGAACTGGTAAATGAATGAGCCAAGATTTGAACCCCATTCAGGCTGACTCTAAAGCTTTCGCTACTTTCACCAAACCCTGAAAATGTTCCCAATTACACCTAAGACCATAGATTCCCCTGCAAAGTGAAGCAACGTCCTTGTTTGAGGCTCTCATACATGCAGCTCATGGGACCTTCAGATGCGGGTCACGTTAGGGGGTGGCAAGTTCAACTTCCGCCACATCCCAGCATCCCACAAACAGAAAAGTATGTGTTCTCTACCCTCACAGTAAACTTTTCATCCTCTCATTGAACCCCAAAAACATAGAACTTTGAGGAGGGAATCTACTATCTTAAGCAGTCCATGTCCAAGAAAGGAGAACGTGTGAAAATGAACCTGAACACCGATGTCTGTCTTAGAGATGTAGATGGAGTGGTCGGCAGCTCATACGTCCTTGGGAAGTGAGAGTCTCAGCTCTGCCCTCTTGAGTCTGGTTTTATTAAACAATTGATAGCACCCCCACAGTAGTTATTTTGTTACCTAATGGTAGCACACACACACTGAACTATGGCCGAGGGGGAAATTGCTGCAAAACTACACATCATGTGAAAAATATGTACCTCTTTCCCTTGTCACTTTCATAATGTGGTAAAAAATGTTCCGACCTAAGAACCCCTGGATGGAGTGGCAGTCCCATCTCTCCAACAATTGCCTGTTTCCTCATTCTTTAAATCAAGAGATTCCCGTAGTCGATCTGTAAGCAGTCTCTTGATTTCTAATATTCAGAGACTATCCTTACTTTTAGGATATTTCCACTAGGTAAGGCTACTTGTCCTAACTGTAAGGGAATCTACCCTACATGACTATTTTTGCACCTGGTGTTTCAAATGGTAGTTAGGGGTGATGTGTTGGAAGTTAATTCCAAGACTATTTTAGGGGGAAAAGGGGGCTGAATGAATATTAAAATGCATGCCCAAATATTATTCATGCCATTCAAATATAATTCATACCTGAATCATCCAGGCTGCACAGTAATAAATGGAATGTCTAATATAATTTCATTTGCACAGGACCTTGTCTCATGTTCACACATGCACAAATGTGAAAATGGCTCTTGGCCTTGGACCTATTGAAATGATTATTGAAATGCCATCAGGTGCGGGAAGCAATACAAACGTGAAAATTTGGGGTAATCATTAAAGGCAAATATCATTGGTAAAACTAAGCAACAAGGAAAACACCCGTTATATGTCGTCATAGCTGACACATGCATACAGTAAACCGTTGCTAGGTTTCTCAGAGTGTTTTATTTACATGATCTCAACTTCTCACGACACGCCAGTCACTGGGTGTCCTGGATAAGATAAAATGAGACGTGACAGGTGTTCAACAAATGCCTCTTGAATGAATATTAGGTGAAAGTATTTGAAAAGTGGTGTTATGCAAAAGTAAAATATTGTTAATATTTCAAGGCTCATTTTCTATCCTAAATATGAAACATGAATTCCAGAAGGATTATTGAAGAGATTCTTTTCCAATCTCTGTGATGTTAACTGTCATAGAAAACATTCCCACCAAAATCCCATTAATAAAAGCATACATTAGGAAAAATTTTATATACCAACACAATACTGATTAAACAGCGGCTCCTTGGTCAAAAACAAAATCAAGAAGGAACATTTGTAAAGTACAGAAAACCCTGGCTTGGCACAATCTTGGCTTCACATTTTTCAAAATTCGGACAGCTTTGTATATATTATGCTCATTTTAAACCTATCTCAGGAGAAACCTCTAATGGGAAAGAAAGAAGGAGCTCTAAAGAAGTTCCTGACAAAGGGGAAATCCTCGGAGGTGTGTGCAGCCCTCGAGGTCTGCAGAGAAAGGCAAGATCACAGACCAGGGCCCAGACGTTCTGCTTAAAGCCGACTCACCTTCCCTCCTGGAGGTGGCCCGGGCCGCAGGCAGGAGGAGCGAGAAGCAGAGACAGCAGCTCAGCCAGAGCGCAGGCATGGCCGGGGCTGCGCCGTCGCCGCTGCAGGGGTCGCTGCCCGGAGCCTCGAGGCTGGTAGTTTTCACTCTGCGCCCCGTTGTGCCTTCCTTTTGCCTGATCAAGTGGTTTTATCGACTCTTCTACCTGACTCAGTCCTGACAGGAAGAGAGCTTGTGTTTCAGGGTGTGACTCACCTGTGAATAAGGAGGACCCAGCCCTCAGGAGGCAGACAAACGCGCCGCGCACACCGAGCCAGCCATAAAAGCGCTCACCCAGCCCCGGGGTGCCCCCCTCGCTGCAAGAAGGGCGCACACCTGGCCCTGGCCAAGGGTGTGGCACAGAGGCCGCGGCTCAGGGATCCTCCTGGAGGAATGTGCCAGAGCCCTAAGGTGGACCAGGTCAGAATTCATAGAGGTAGGTAGTAGCCCGCCCCTTTCTCAAACAGGCAAGCCCAGTCTCAAGCCAGCAAACTCAGAAATGTCAGCAGCCCTGGCCAGCCCTGGTCTGAAGGCATCAAGGAAGCAGATCAGTTCCAGAGTCACAACAGGGTCCCATCCACCCCCTGGCCCAGGATGAACTCCTCTCTGAAATACAGCAGTCCTACCCCAGCCCACCCACTCTGCTACCATCTCATTCTGTCCCTCACCATCATCAGGCTGGACCAAAGGCCCCTCTCCTGGGTCGCCACAACTTCCTGACCCCCTGAGTACATATCGCACTAAGTTGTCTGTTGTCTAGTCAGCCTCCCTGTGAAGATAGGGTCTCCCTTTGTATCTGGCTCACAGTCAGTGCTCAATAAATGTTCTGTTGAATAAGAAGGAGGATTCGGATTTCGTCCTCCTTTTACGTCGTAGGGTATATTTCTCATGCCATTCTCTATGGGTCCATTAGAAAACGTTTGTTGAGACCAACTGTATCATCCTAGTCCACTGTGTTAGGTGAGGTGAGTAATATTAAGAAAACCAGAACTCTTGTTGTCCCTAAATTGTCCTAAATTGTCCCTTCCCCTAAGGAGGCTGATGGCAGTAATTCAGAGAGGCTTCTCTAAAGGAAACGGCTTTGGTTCCTACTAGAGATTTTAAAAGTATCAGAGGTTTATACGTACATATATAGGCAATCTGTCCAAAACAACCGCTCCTACTTCTCGTTATCAAGGTCTGCAAAAGCACTCAATAAACTGTTGACTGAATGAATGAATGAATGTTCTCTAGATTATTCTATGGATGATAATAACAGAAGACAATTGACTAACAGTATAAGACAGTATATAATTGTCTAAGGGTGTAAGAATATCAGTGTATGCATTTAATCCAGATCGGTGTGGACTGACTGGGATAGCGAGGGATGGCTTTGTACAGAAACTGTAGCTTGAGCTGTGTGTTCAGGAGTGACTGGACTCTGAATATAGCATGGAAAAACAGCAGGGGCAAGGCAGGCTACTGCGAGCTGGCTAACATGGGTACTCTAAAATCTCCAACAACAGAAAATGAGGAAGTAAAAGGAAACTCCAATTTCCTCAGCCCAAGCTTGATTCTCTTCTACTCTACCAGGAGTCAAACAAATAACATAAAAATTCTTCTCTCTTAAAATTCGTAGTGTCCAATGACTGTTAAAGTTTCAGGGCACAGAGATCAGATATTTAGGATTTTCCCTTCCAGCTGCTGGTGCATGGTGGAGGCTGACATCGTGTCCCTGAGTGCCTTGTTCCTTGCACTTTCACCCCTCAGTGTTGTTCAGTGTCCAACAGTCCTGCAGAAACAAGGAACTCCTGCAAAATAAAGCTTTGACAGTCATTTCATTTTAGTACAGACCACTGTGGTTTATTATATCTCAAAAGCTGGAAACAGATATTTTCATCTCCCTTCATTTTTGGGCCATAATAATAATAATAGTTAACACATATGTAGTACCTACTTTTTGTCAGCCAGTCACTGTTGTAAATCCTTTATACATAATAACCCATTTATCTTCAAAACAACCCAATGTGTGAGGTTTATTACTCATGCTCCCATTTTACAGATGAACAATCAGAGGTATGGAAAGGTCAAGTAACATGCTCAAAGGCACACTGCTAATAAATGACAAAGCCAAGATTCAAAAACTAAGCAGTCTAGCTGCAGAGTCCATGTTCTTAAACACTATATTATTAATAAACTCTTTGTTAAGTCAGATAAAAAAGGACCATAAAAAAAAGACAAGGTCACAATACCGGATGAATTCAACACACAGTCACTGGCAATTTATCAATGGCCATTACAACTTGATCAGACTGTAGACTATTGGCACACATCGATAAAGCCAAGTCACAATGTGCTCTAAAGAAACAGTTCTGATTTTCCCAGGATGTTAGCTCTGAAAGCCATCCAAGAGGGCACCTGGACCAGGGTAGCAAAGGGGCAGCAGGACCAACCAGCAGCTTCTTTTGTGTGAACAGTAGAGTACTTTAAACCCTTTTTTAAAAAATGGAAAATGCCTTTAGACAGGCTTTCTCTAGTTTTTCTCTATTCCTACCAATTTTTATTGCCTTATCCTGGGCCTCTTCAAGCATTTACACACCTGTGCAACTCAGGCTTGAGATTCCTGCTCTAGTTAAGCAACTTCCTTGCTCAGGGACAATATCCTCCTCCTTAACCAGCCTGAGAATTCTCTAAGGCACTGCTGGAGTTAAGAGGGCTCTAGTGGTCAAAAACCAGGACTCTGGAGCAGATTCCCGGGGCCAGATACTGGCATCACCACTCACTTGGTGGCAGTTACTTAGTTGTCTCCGGGCCTCAGTTTCTTCATCTGTAAAATGGGATAACAATAGAACACTTAGCTCAAAGGGTTTGGGGGAAAATTAAATGAGTTAATGATCTATACGGTGCTTAAAACAGCACCAGGCACAACATCAGTGTATAATATGCATTCTACAAACATAGCAATAGTAACAGTTATTATTATTATTGTAACTGACTCAGCACCAGGCTTTCCTTGTTATAATTGCAAGTACCATATAAAAAATATGGGATTTTCACTTCAACCCTTGTGCAAATTGATTATTTAATCATAATTTTAAACTTCCATGGGACTCTTAGACTAATCCAGGTTCATGTCCAAATTATCATACATTTGTCTTTTTGCTACATATCTGGAAATTTCTTGCACATTCACATTTGCCTGCCTAATGTTTCAATATTTTTGCATTTGGAACTTCCCTTCAAATAAGGCAGGGTGGGATCTTATAAATCAGGGAAAATGTAATGATAAAATGGATTTGAATATATTCTTATTGATTAACTTATTGATTAAGAAATGCTTTTCAAAGAGGCAACATAAGCCTATTTGCTTTTCTATATGACTCAAATATTTTTTTTCCAAATCCTGACAAAAATCAATTTGTTGCTACTGAGCAATAAAAAGAATGGGCTACTGATACAAACATAACACAGATGAATCTCAAAGGCACTGTGCTAAGTGAAAGAAGCCAGGCAAAAAAGACCTTATTCTATATAATTTCATTTATATGAAATTCTAGAAAAGGCAAAAACTACAGTGAAGGAAAGCAGACTACTGGTTGCCCGGGAGAGGGTAT
>JAQZBX010091629.1:0-12367 GCA_029593785.1 Cabassous unicinctus
TGTGGAAAAGGAATTTTTGTGGTCAAAGCTAAGTAAAATTTAAGCAGTCTATCTATAAAAATTTAAAAGCTTTAATGTCAAACAATATAATAATATAAAGTTAAAGTTATATTCTTTCTTAAAGTTTCTCAAGTCAGTAGTCTGTTTTAGTAAAAGTTTGCAAAGTTTTTCTCCTAAATAATCAGTATGCAATAAAGAAAGTCTGTTTTATCAAAATAGCTTCTTGTACTTTAACCTTATCATTTCCATGGAGAAACAGGTTTTATCACTTTTCAAAGGAACACAATGTTCAAACCTGCTTTCTCAAAGTCAAATTCTGAATAGTAGTTTTTATTTCAAACTGTCACAAGTAACTTGGTCTTTTAAAGTTCATGTGATATAAGTTGAATGAAGTATTTAAAACTGTTGCATAATTAAAAGAAATTTTCTAATTTTATAAAAATTAAAGCTATATGAATAAAAAGTTCATATGAATATTTTAAAAGTGTATAAAATTCCTGAAAATCTAATAATGTTTCAATATAATAATAAGTAAAATATAATGTTATTAATCATAATTTTTAGTTATACATACAAAAAGAAAGCAGCCATTAAAGGCTGCTGGTGTAGTGCATAACAGTAAATTAGAGTAAAATAAAATAACACCCCTGCAAAATGCAGTGGTCCCAAATATTGCTGGTTTGTTGCAAGGGGTTAATATCCAGTTATGTCACTATCACTTTGTTTTAAAACTTGCTAAAGCTTTCTTTGGTTTTTTCTTGGATGGGTCAAGCCAGCCCACATTCCCCTTCCTGTAAAGTAGCCAAGAATAAATCAAGTTTATATTCAACACTGTGAGCAACAGCCCCAATTCTAATTATAATATTAACAACAGAACCGATGCAAATATTAAAATTACAAGTTAATGTATTACCCTACAGCCCAAAAGGGAAATAGTGATTTGTTTTTGCCTATGCTTCAAACTATACAAAATGAAGAAATTGGGGTCATTCTAATCATGCTACTAAGAATCTTAAATGTTTAAGAAATAAAAGTTTATTCATTGGATGCCTGTTGTTATATAATCTACTGTAGTTATGAATAATGTATAATATACTTAAATACTAATCAAAACTTCAGTACAATACGCTGCATACTTAAGTAATTTAATAATTTGTATATTACACATAGAGGTATTTTATTAAGTATATGTATATAAATCTCTTGTTTTAAATTTGAACAGTTCTGGAACTAAATATCTTAAGATAAAGTTTGGTAAGTATTACTAAAGCCTAAAAGTAAAGCATCATACAAAAAACTTTGTTAATCAACACATCAATGCCTTACTAGTTAACACTTTTCATATTTCAGGAAGCATATTAAAAATTAAAATAGTTAGCACATCAAAGATGTTTTGTAAAAAATTTAAAAAGATGAAGTGCATTTGAACAGGTGTTGTATTCCTCCCTGGGGGAGCTGGCCACTCTCCCAGGGACTGATGCATAAACCCTAAAATGTACAGCCCAAGGAGTGTTGTGTTCCTTCTTGAGGAGGCTGGCCCCTTCCTCAGGAATTAGCAAAATACTCACAAGTTGGCATCTATAGTATCAAATTTGTTAATCCTAAATACAGTCAACCAAAACTCTAGTATCAGTTGCTTCTTCAACACTTCCCAACTAAAAGCTAAGTATTGGTAAGCATATATATGAAACTGCTCTATTTCAATATTGACTTAATCTTTTAATTAGTTATGTTATTTATGTTTCTCACCCTAATTGTCAGTATAAGCTTATTAAACTAAATATATATATTAACATTTTTTATGTCTATCCAAGACTCTAGCCAACAATAAGCCAAATATATCAGTGTATCCCCTAGTTTAGTAAGCATGTGAATGCATGTATACTTATTATAAAAAATTAACAGTTAAACCTCTATTTATAAATGCTACAAAAAACAAAAAAGAGGAAAATAAAAAGGTGTGAGAACAATTATATCAAACATTATTTACAATGAATTTTTTAAGCCAAAGGTCAGAATCATATACATCAGAAGCAAAGCATTTCTAACAAAAATCAGGCAAAAATACAGAAACAAATATTAGACAACTAGTTTATTAAAAGTATAAAGATAATAATCATTGGAAAAAGGCAAAAGTTAGGTTAGGATATAGGGTCGAGGTTTTGCTCTTATCATAATAGATAAAGGAGACCAGTTTTGGGTCCCATGCAGATGTCTGAAACCTAAACATGAACATGCCAAAGAAGCTGACACAAAAAAACAGAAAAGATGGAAACTTCTAAAAGGCAGAATGTCACTCTAACACAGTTATTCTTTGCTATGCTTACCTTGACAACCACAGCAGTAAGTAGAGTACCTTCACATAATTATACATATTGGTCTTATATTACTAATTCATCTCTTTTAGAATTGTTGACTTAGGGGAACAAATCCTACCCTATTTATGTTAATTAGTCTTTTCATTTTTCTGGGCCCATTGATTCTCACCTTCCTCTAAAAGCCTAAGGAGGAAGGAAAATTAATTAATAATTACTCTACAGGAGTGGAAGGCATGCCCATATGTTTTGGAGAGGGAGATCATTGTCTGACAATGCATTATCAATTATGGTTAAGTATTAGAAAAAATGGTACCCATAATCACCATTCCAAATATGCACTTGCAGCACAAGGATTTAGAGGCAATATTTCCCAGAATAAAATTCCAATTCTTGTGGGAATTCCCATGTGCCAGATTCCTTATGTTTACGCTAACAGTCCTGTATTTCCATGGACTGTGTGTCATGGCTCAGAACCACTAGTGTTAATTAA
Source organism: Cabassous unicinctus (assembly GCA_029593785.1). NCBI lineage: Eukaryota > Metazoa > Chordata > Mammalia > Cingulata > Chlamyphoridae > Cabassous > Cabassous unicinctus. Next base: position 2,809 of record JAQZBX010091629.1, read on the forward strand.
TACTTCCTATGGAATCATCAATGATTGGAGCCCTGTAGGCTCTGGTCATGAAAAGGGCCAGCTGTTCAATTTGAAATGACATAAGGAGAACCAAAGCATAAGTACACATGCAAATAATTCCATTATCTGGCATGGGGGAGGGTTTACACTGCCTAATCCTTTCAGGGTGTGTCATCCCACTCAGCCGCATCTGTGGAAATTAGCCTCGGCTTTCCACAGTGTTAGTTTTTAGTGGGGCTGCATTTCTAGTATAAGTACTAATTATACTTTTGCCCTTACTTGTAATAATACTGAATGGGTTAGGGCTTGTGTGCATCTTCCTTATGTTTTGTTATTAGGTACTATTGTTTGGAACAATAGTAATGGGGCAATAAAATGTCTAAACAAATGCTTTTTATATTCCTTTATTAACAATTCTATTAGTTTCCCAAATACCTCTAGTCTCTACATCTTGAGAGCGAGAATTGGAGTGTGTTTGCCTGTACAGATGAATCAAAAGTGGCAGGACACCCCAGTTATGAGGATATTAACTTCTATCTCCAAAAGATTGTTAAAAAGGACAAGAAGATTTGTCAGAATACTAATAGCTGTAATTGTGGGTATTATAGGCATAACAGCAACAGTGGCCACTGCAGGAGTAGCCCTTCAACAAAGAGTTCAAACTGCTGACTTCGTGCGAACATGGCAACAAAATTCAAAACAGTTATGGGGAAGTCAAAGACAAATAGATTCAGAAATACATGAGGAATTAGCGGATCTAAGACAAACTGTTATTTTGTTAGGAGATCAGATTCAAGCTATGAAATTACAAATGAAAATGAGATGTGATTGGAATCAAACATCTTATTGTATTACTCCCATGCTTTACAATGCAACTGAGTTTCCTTGGGATTCTGTGAAAAAACATATTTTAAAACAAGATAATTTAACTAAGGAAATTCTATACTTGCAACAGAAGATACATCAAACATTTGAAAAACAATTACAAGTTATAACTGGGGAACATATTTGGAAAGGCCTCATGAATGGGTTAAAACAGTTGCATCCTACTCAATGGTTACATAGTCTGTCAGGATCTGTTATGTTCATATGTATAATTGTCTTACTATTATGTTTTCTATATTGTTTAGTCTGCAGAAGATCGTGACAACTTAACCAATTAATGCACAAGCACTCTGCTACTACGCACATCATGCTATTACAATTAAAAAATAAGGGGGAGCTGAAGGAAGAGACAAGGAGCCAGATAAACTTAGATTGAGCCCCAAAATGGGAGCATATTCTTGGAGCTAATCATAGTCGAGCATATGTAAATAATTAATGTTACCTCTAGTCCAACTCTCTGTCTTCAAAATTTGATTTTTAGTAAGTGGTCCCACTCAATTGTGGGTCCATCCGGGATCTTGGGAATGAGGACTGACCCTCGAACCCCTTCTCCAACTGGCAGGATGTCCCACCAAAGTTTTATGGTGGCCTTCGGGGTGGGAAAAGTCAGGACTCTCTCCCCATTACCAGACTTGAAGGAAGCAGAGACTAAAGCAGAGACTAAAGCAAAGACTAAAGCCGAGACTAAATATAGTATAAGACATCTCAGACAAAAGACGTTGAGCTAGTGCGAACAAAATACATTGAGTCTGCGAGATAAAGTATCACACAAAATCCTGTTGAGCCTGCGAGATGAGTCTTCAAGACTAAACATAGCACAAGACATCTCGGACAAGATACGTTGAACCAGTGCAAGCAAGATATGTTGAGTCAGCGAGATTGAGTAATTGCACAAAAAATTCTCAGGCAAGATACAGGGCCTAAAGTAAGGACTAGAGGCTAGCCACACTTTAGATATTCTCGGGGAAATTGGGCTTGTAAATGCTCCCTTGAGAAGTGCTGAAATAAGTTTTAAAAGTAAATTTAAAATCTATTAGAAAACCCTTCAGGTTTAGCTGACCAATTTAATCAATTTCTCAGCCCAAATGTTTATACTTAAACCACATTAATGTACATTTTAAATCATTTTTTCTCTAATAACTTCAGTGTGGTGATCATTAGAACTTTGCTACTCTCAACTGTATAAGCAGGCATTCACATAGCCCTGCTGTCCTGCATTAATAGGGCTCATAAGACCAGCCATGCCAACAACTGGATTCTGCTTAAAACCCTTGACTCTCGAACTCCTGTCCATGGCAGCTTGGCTGGTGTCCAAAGACGGGTAAGACCTTCAGAGGAGGGCAACCTAAGACAGGCACAGTCACCCTGGACAAAAAAACAAAAAAAGGGGAGATGTTGGAGAAGATGCTGAGAGTCAGAGCATAAAGGGTTAAGCATTCAACAAGCATGCTTGCTGGCAGAGACACATTAGTAAATGTCTCCAAGAACACTGCATACTGCAGGTATCAGTGGGAGGAGGCAGAGCGAAATGAACTTACCGCACGGATGTTATTGTCTGAATTCCCAAGAAAGATTGTCTGGAACTCACAAACAGGTAGTGCTCTCACGCACCTAGCTGAGATATTAGATAGATTAAGGCATTTAGGACTAGAAACAATGTTTATACTTATGCCCCTTGGTAGACACAGTGTTCTTGCTGTAGTAAGAGAAACACGGTGGGAAAGCAAGATGGGGGGCCAAATTTATGCACTGTTATAAGCTGAATAAAAATAAGGGTCACAGTGATCTCAGGGCTGTTTTTGACTGAGTCAGCTGCAGCCCTCTGCTTCATATGCATCAACTTGTCTGACTCTTCCTTTGCGCCTCACACTGACAACAACAATCCTATAATTCACACTTTACTTGTTAAATATATGTCCCAGAGACTAAAATTTTCAGTCAGTTCATATGCCATGTTGAGCCCTGAATCTCAGCAGAGTTGCAATACCTACTCTCCAGTTCATTGGACTCACTCAGGATAACTAGCAATAGGAAGATGATGGACAATGCCCATCCAAAGGAACAGAGAGTTTCTGCAACTGCAGGTAAAACAGTTCCATCCCTCTACCCCATGGGATCTAAGCTCCCTCTTAATTAGAAACAGAGTGGGCAAGACCATCCCCAAATCCTCAAGATTAAGGAATGAATAGTGGACTAAAGTAGATTTATTATTCTAGCAATGGAAAAACTTGCATCATTGATATAAAAGCAGTGGCTTTCAGACATTTTGAGGGGAGGTAGAGGGAAGAATAGGCATTTTGGGACATTGAAAATGTTCTGCATGGCATTGCAATGACAGATACAGACCATTATACATTTTGTCAAAACCTATGAAATTGTGCAGGGCAAAGTGTAAACTGTAATGTAAACTATAATCCATGGTAGTACCAATGTTTCAATAGTTTTTCATCAATTGTAACTAATGTACCACACAAATGAATGATGTTAATGTGGGAATGTGTGGGAGCGGGAGGGGCTGGGGTATATGGGAATCCCCTATACTTTCATGTAACATTTTTGTAATCTAAAACTTCTTTTAAAACAATTAAAAGAGAAATATGAATGGGCAGAATGGATAAAAAGATATCATCTATCTGTATGCTGTGTACAAGATTCATGTTAGACCCAAGGATATAAATAGGTTGATAGTGAAATGTTGGAAGAAGACATTCCATGCAAAAAGTAACCAAAAAATAGCAGGGATAGCTATGCTAATAATACTAATAAGTGGACTTTAAATGCAAATATATTAAAATAGACAAAAGCACTATATATTAATAAAAGTGACCATCAACCAAGAAGAAATATCAATTATAAAAATCTATGCACCTAACCAGGGTGCCCAAAAATACATGAGGTAAACAATGGCAAAATTGAACGGAGAAATAGATAACTCTACCATAATAGTCAGAGGCTTCAGTATACCAGTCACATCAATAGATAGAACATCTAGTCCATGTATCAAAAAGGAAACAGAGAACCTGAGTAATAGAATAAATGAACTAGACCTAATAAACATATACAGAACATTGCACCCCAAAAGAGCAGGATAAACATTCTTCTCAAGTGTTCATGAATCATTCTCAAAGGCAGACCACATATTGGGTCACAAAACATATTCAGTAAATTTTAAAAGATTGAAATTATATGAAGCACTTTTCCTGACTACAATGCAATGAAACTGGAAAGAATAAGAGGTGGAGAACTGGATAATTCACAAATATATGAAAAATAACAAGAAGACTCTTAAGCAATCAGTACATCAAAGATGAAGTTGAAAAAAATTCACTAAATATCTCCAGACAAATGAAAACAAGAATACAGCATAAAAAGTAAAAACATATGGGATACAGCAAAGGCAGAGCTGAGATGGAAACTATATCCTTGAATGTCTATATTAAATGCGAAGAAAGAGCTAAAATCAAAGATTAAGTACACATCTGGAAGAACTAGATAAAGAACAGCAAACTAACCAAGGCAGGGAGAAAGAAGAAATACAGATTAGAGGAGAAAGAAATTAAATTGAGAAGAAAAAAGCAATAGAGAGAATTAACAAAAGGAAATGTTGGATCTTTGAGTTGGATCAATCAAAATGACAAACCTTTAGATAGACTGACAAAAAAAAAGAGAGAAATTATGCAAATAAATACAATTAGAAATATGGGGGATATATTATTATTGACCACACAAATATTAAAAGGATCATAATGATACTATGAAAAATTGTATGCTATCAAATTAGACAAACTATATAAATGGACAATTTCCTAAACAAACAAGAACAACCTACACCAATTCTAGAAGAAATAGAAGACCACAATAAATGAATCACAAGTAAAGTATGGGAAGCAATTGTCAATAACCTATGCAAAAAGAAAAAGATAAAGACCGGGACCAGATGACTTGACAGGTGAATCATACCAGGTATTCCAAGAAGAATTAATACCAATCCTGCTTAAGTAATACCAAAAATTTGAAGCAGAGGGAACACTTCCTAACTCATTCTAGGAAGCCCATATATTCTTAATATAAAAACCAGATAAATATATTACAATAAAAGAAAATTACAAACCAATGTCTACAATGAATACAGATGCAAAACTCCTGAACCAAGTACTTGCAAATCGAATCCAACAGCACTTTAAAAAGTTACACACTCTGATCAGTTGGCTTTTAATGCAAGCATGCAATGGTGGCTCTACACTGGAAAATTAATTCCTGTAATACACCACATGACCAAAACGAAGGGGAGAAACCCATGATCTTCTTTACTGATGCAATAAAGTCTTTTAATAAAACCCAGCATCCTTTCTTTATAAAAACATGTGGAAAGATCGGAATAGTAGGAAACTACCTCAACATGATAAAGAGCATGTATGAAAAACTCTTAGTCAACATTGTGCTAAATGGTGAAGGCTTGAAAGTTCACCTTCTGTGATGAGAACAAGAAAAGGATGCCACTGTTACCCGTTATTTGAATGGATAAGCAATCTCTCATATATACATTCAATGGAATATTACTAGTTGTAAGAAGGAATGCAGTGTTAACACATGGGATAACATAGATGAACTTGGAAGCAAGCCAGGCACTAAAGGACAAATATTACACGTCCTCACTGATATGAATTAACTAAATTGAGCAGACTCAGAGCTAGAGTCTGGAAGATAGGTATACAGGAGACAGAAAGGAATTTGAGGGTTGTAAGCCAATGTCCATATGAGCAAAATCTCTGATAAGGTGAAATCATGTAGTTGTGCAGTGGATGGGCATGACAGTGGTACAGTTATGCTATTTGGTTAGATGGTGCTGGCCTGTAAGGGGGTAGGATGGGATGGTTGCACTGTCAATGGAAATGCAGGGAGGGTAGGGGCAGGGAGCAGATGAATGGGTATGTGGTTGAAATGATAATGCTGGGTATGTTTTTTAGCAAATATGGCAAGGGAGGATTACTGGTTTAGGGTATTGGATGTGGGTGATATGTGGGACAGGGCACAGATGGGGCAATATTTCAGGGAGTATGAGTGTTCATCCTGTCATAGTGTGTTGTATTAGTGGATGGAGCCCCGCACAATGAATGGGACTCTGTTGGATTCCCAGTGGATGATATGGTTAAGGAGCTGAAACAAACAAACAAAAACCTGCCAGCTAAGTATTCTGTATCCAGCAAAATTGTCATTTAAAAATTAGGGAGAATTCAAAGTATTCTCAGATAAATAGAATTTGATAGAACTTGTGAACAAGAATCCTGCCCTTAAAGAATTACTAAAGGGAGCTCTGCATATTAAAAGGAAAAACAGGAGAGAGAAGGTTAGTGGAGAGTGTGGAAATGAAGATAATTAGTAAGAATAGCTAAAAGGATAAAAATAAAAATAAAATATAACATATACATGCCTAAAGAAAAAATGGCTAAAGTAAATATTGCCTTTACATTAATAACATTTAGTGTTAATGGATTAAATTCTCCATTAAAAAGGCACAGATTGGCAGAATGGATAAGGAAATATGACCCATTTATATGCTGTCCACAAGAAACTCAATTTAGACACAGGGACACAACCGGTTTGCAAGTGAAAGGTAAGAAAGGTTGATTTTCTATGAAAACAGTAACCTTAAAAGGGCAAGAGTAGTTAATTTAATGTCAGACAAAATAGACATTAAATACAAAAACAGTTGATTCTGGATTTGTGAATCTTGACTCTGGAAGAAAGAGCACAATATATCGAATACCAATTTGGAGCATATATGGACTCCTGGATAACTTTGGTCCAGCACTGCAAGTTATTGCCACTTAGCTGGCACTGTAACTGCGCCTTCAAAAGGCCATTCCATTAATCTATCAAGCCAGATAATTTGAAATAATGGGAAAGACAAGTGAATTCAAGTAGCATCAGACCTTTTCCACACTCCAGTTTCTTTGAGGTGAATTCCTTGATCAGAAGTAATGATGTGATAAATACCATGAAAGTGAATGAGGCACAATGTAAGCCAAAAGATAGTTGTTTTGGCAGATGTATTGTATGAAGGGAAGAAAATTCTGTATGCATATTTTGTATTCCAGTAAGAAATATCACTGCTTCTTACATGATGTATGCAGTCTAATGTAATAAACCTGCAACTAATTGGTCTCTCAGCAGTGCCTCTAGCTTTGTCAGCTTTGGTGATAGAAAATCCATGTTGGTGGGTCTATACATAACCTCCATGTATATGTTCCCATTAGACAATGAAAGTAGTAGCTGGGGAAAAAGGCTGGCTGGTATGCAAAGAATGGGTCATCTTGTCCACTTGCTTATTAAAACCCTCCTTTGCTGACGTCACACTTTGGTGAGAATTCACATAGAACAAAAATATCTTCATGTTTTTTCTCATTCAGAAAGGCCTATCCTCATAACTCTTCCACAGGCCTCCTTGTTACTACTTGTCCTACAAAGATCTTTCTGAGTCCATTCTCATCCAAACCATTAGACTCAACCAAGGGTCAATAATCACATATATTACCTTCTATACAAAATGAATATCTAGGTGTTTACGGGAGGATTTTCTTTCACCACTCTCCTTCACAGATATCCCAAAAAGAAGCTGTAGTGCTAGAGCTGTCCACTTTGGGATATTGCATACATATAATGCAGAACCATATGAACTGTATGTAGACCAATTAGTCAATGTGAAAGGGGACACTAGGGTAATCACTAACAGTGCATTCTTCAAGTACTTGACAATGGCACTAATCTACAAATTTCCTCCAGGAATGTGGCCTTGCTTTTGATCACATGGACTTTAAAATGAATCATGAATCAGGAGCATCCTATTCAGAAAGTAAAAGGTTCTTCACTGAGAGGGTTACAAGGGAACCTCTTATAAGGCAAACATGGAAGTAAGTGAGGAAATGTTCTGTTAAGCTGATATTAAGTTTCTATTTATCATAAAGTTGTCTCAGAGAATAGGGAGAAGATATACATTGATTAGTATAGTGTGCTTGTTTACTCTGATAAGATCCCTCTATCGGTCTAAAACTAGTTTATCACAAAATGTTTCTTATTAACAACCCTGTGGGATGAGTTCCATTTTCTCCTAAAGCCTGAAGGCCAATTTTGTGTGTATATGTATATTTGTTTGTTTTTTTGGAATGCCCTTCTCAGAAGGGGGTTCCCTCCAGGTAATCTCCAATGTAAGAGACCATTTTCTTTTACAAACACTAATTTCCTAGAGAAAGCAGCTCTAGAGGCTTCCTTTGGCCTTTTCTACCATCATAGCCCTAACTGTAAAGATCAGGGAACCAATGTGAAGAGTACCCATTTTTTTATATGTCTATTCCTATAATTAATTCTGGTAGTGGGTAAATAAACATGAATGAATCTAAAAACCCACTGGACACACTCTATAATGGACCTAAGTTAAAATTCCATTGTACATCATAATTACATAAGGCCTTACTCTGACTGGTCAAACACAGTGATGCTTGGGGTCTCCTGGGACTATTGATATTTGAGAGACAGTGTCCAGTAATCCTTAAAAGTCTGATTATTTCTTTTTTCCCAACACAGTCATCCTGTAAAAATCCATTGGTGTCTTTGGGGAAGGTCTGTAGTAAGATTAACAGTATTTATTTTTGGCAGTGTAACAGTGTTCTCCTCTAAGGAACCTCAATTTATTCCTGGGATTCAGGATCTATAAACTCTCTCTTAATCCTGTCAATGGATTAACAGACCATGACTGTAAGTTTTGTTGATGCAAAATAGACTTCTGTTAAATGGATACCCATCTTCTCTACTTATACAAATCAAGTGAATATATAGTAGACTGCCCATCTATTTCTCTTCTAAGGAACCTGTGATCAAATAGTCAATACCACATATTTCTGAAAATCAGATTATTTTGATTACTTCTGTGACTCTGGTGGTCATTATTTTAACCATGCTCACTTTGGAGATGGTGTACCTCCACTTATTCCCTGATATGCTGGGATCTAATTACCTCTGTTGCATTTGAGGATCCCAGTTCAGGGGCTGCAGTTCCCATCATATTTTATGACATATGTATTAGTGACAACAGAGCTCTTCAAGGGTGTCAAGACTTCCTTCACTATTTTATTTTTCTTGGTATCTGTGAATTGTGTGTCTTCTGGATCCTACCACAGTGATTGAACAGGTCTTACATTATAAAACCACTCTAACATACCAATATTTCTAAGCTTTCTGTTAGCTTCATCTAAAGTATACCTAGGTGGTATTAGCATTTCAACTTCAATGAAGGTAAGCCATCATTTGGTCCATGTTTGACAATCAATCAATGAAACTGTTAGAATCCTTTCTAAGTCATACAACATTGTATACAAAATCTATGCTTAGTGGGTCCATATCAATAATGTCAACTTTTCCAAAATTATGTTCCTTTCACCAATATTCCAAATCTAAACTTGCACATGTCCCCAGATTTCTTTGTGTATAAATTTGAAAAATCATGCAGTTTTTTGGAGTGGAGTGCAAAACTCATTGGTCACTCATGTACCTCTCACCCTTAAGTGTCTCCTGGGTCTGAAGTCTATTTTTATCTCTATGGCAAAGAGAGATGGTGGTGGGGGGTCTAAAGAGAATCAGCAGTGTGTTACAAGGCAACGACATCAGGATAGAGTATTAA
>JAQZBX010091630.1:0-12367 GCA_029593785.1 Cabassous unicinctus
AAAAAAACCTTTTGATGCCTCTGAGAGACTTGGCAGGATCTAGCCAGGCTAGATCCCTTTTCCGGAATATTTTCTCTGAACCTGGATTTAATCCCATTGTTTAAATGGATTAACAAATGTAAAGTGCTTAGCACAGTGCCTGGCACCTAGGAAGAGCTACATATGTTTTTGCTGTTATGATTCTTCAACCATCCAAAAGTCTCCTTTCCCTGGCTCCTGAGCTGAAGAACTCTCTGCAGCAAAGGAAATTATAGCCAAGTGTTTTGAAGCTCAGAGCCAGCTTCTGTGGGGTTTGGGGGATGCAGATGGGGCTCTAGTCGAGTCTGTAGCCTCTTCCTATCCCCTCCAAGAGGCTGGCATTGCCCTCTCTGCTCCAGTGACTGGCAAGGTTCCGGGGTTGTTTCTGCTGTGGTCATATCTACTAGAACCCCTCCTATGAGCCAAGCACAGGCTTCCCTGTGAAGTAGGCACTATCATCTTGCCCATTTTATAGATTAGGAAACTGAGGCACAAGAACTGGGGCCATCTGACTCCAGAGTCCTAGCTCTTGAACCAGAGCTCAGAGCGCTGGGCAACTGTGTGTCTTTACCTCCTACAGCAGGGCAGGGAGTTCAGATCCTAGAGTGCCCCTGGGACACTCTGGCCCATTCCCTGCCACTCCTCTATGGTCTCTGTACATACTTCTAGAATATCTCATTGCCACATGGGTTTTTCTCCTTCCAGACAGTAAGCAACTTGAGGGCACAGACCTGAAGCAAAACAGGCACTCAGGAAGCTTTGGATTATTTGCTTAATTATTTAATTGTTAAATTTGCTGTTTGATATATTTCTGTAACAAATGAGAAAAACAAGGCCAGGAAAAAAAAAAAAAGGTTTTGTTTAGGAGTTTTTGAGTCCATCAGACTTGGGTCCCAATGCTGGCTCCTCCAACACTTGTTAGCTGTGGGGGCAAGTGTCTTCACTTCCCTGAGCCTCGGTTTCCTCATCTTTAAAACAGGGGTGATACTGGCACCCCGCTCTGGGTTGGTCCCAAGGATTCACATACCAAGCACCCAGAGAATGGTGGCTGTCCTTTTAAGGACGTGCTGCAAGATCATGCTCTGCCACGCTCTACCTCCAGGGCTCTTCCCTCTGCAACATGTGGCCGCAGGGACGGCCCAGAGACGGAAAAACAAGGCTCAGGAAGGAGAGGCTGGGACGCCATTTCTGCTCACCAGAGCCAGCGCTCTCTGCGGGGGAGGAGAATCTGGTAGGGGATACATGAGCCAGTGGGGCAGCAGGAATCGAGGGTGACCAGGGTGATGGGGCCCTCCCCGCGGCCACTTTCCTACTCCCCTCCCCCAGAAACCTTCCCCCCCACCTCCCCTCCTGGCTGGCTCCCAAGGCTGATCTGGGCCGGAGGAGGCAGGGGGGTGGTGCATTCGTGGGCGCCTGGATGGGGGCCAGGGGAGCCAGCAGCCAGATTGAGTGGGAAGGTGACAATTTATTCTTTTAAAAAGAGAGGGGGGGTGAGGGGGAAGAGCCCTGAACTCCAGTCGTGTATTCTTTTTCCATAACAAGCTCAGAGCTCCCACAGGCTTTGACTCCCACCCCAGCTGGGAGACCTTGGGCGCCTTTCCTGCTGCTAATTGAGGGAAAAGGCCATAGAGCTTGGCCTCCTGGTTTCCAGAGCAACAAGCCCCTTTGTGCATTCCTTCCCAGCCCACCATGGCGAATCCCCTCCTCCCCCTCTGGAATTCCCAGCCAGGCTGAATCATTTTTGGTTCTCCAAATGGTCCATTCTCTCTCACACCTCCAGGCTTTGCAAATGCCGTGCTGACTGCCTGGAAGGCACACTCTTTCTCTGACTTGTACTCATCCTTCAGGCCTGTTAGAGACATCACCTCCTCCAGGAAGCCTTCCCAGATCTCCAACTCTGGGCTACATGGCACTTGTAGGTGCTCCCATAGAAACACCCTGTACTTCCCCCACCCAGAAAGGGAACATAATCACCTGTGAGCTCCTCGAAGCCAGGGACTGGGTGGCAACCAGAGGACAGGGTCGAACAAATCATAAGTTTCCAAAAATAATGTGGGGCCTGCTCTCTCAAGTTTTTGCCTGCATGGCACACATCCAAAAATTACATATTAATGGCATCTTTCTTGCTGTGCTTTTCTTATTGTCAGTTTCCATAGTCTGTGAGACCCACAAGGTCAGCAGCCTGATCTGTGTCGTTTGCCCGAGGAGCTCTAGCACGCAGCCAACTGCCCAGACCCAGTAGGTGTGAAATGTTACTTTTTGCATAAAGAAATGAATGAATGAATGAGCAGCCCATCGAGATTGGGGCAAAATAGGCTTAAATGGAGCAGAAATCTCTGAATTATGTCTGGGGCAAGACCATCTGGCTTTAATCCCAGCTTTGCCACTTAGCAGCTTAGCACCATTTGCTCAGGGGAGAAAATCAAAGGGAACAGAAGGGGGTGGAGAGGAAGGGGCTTAAGTAGCTCTGCGGGTGTCCAAACCTCAAGGAGCTTGTCTTCCACACTTGGGGGCTTCTTTTTGTTTATTTTAAGGTTTATTTAATTTATTTATCCCTCCCCCTCCCGCCCCCCAGTGTTTGCACTCGCTGTCTGTTCTCTGTGTCTGTTTGTTGTGTGCCCATCTTCTTTTTAGGAGGCACCGGAAACCGAACCCAGGGCCTCCCAGGTGGGAGGGAGGTGCCGGAAAGCTCAAGCCATCTCCACTCCCACTTGTTTTGTCTCTCATTGTGTTTCCTCATTGTGTCTCTTCTTTGTGTCATCTTGTTGCGTCAGCTCACCGCGCCAGCCCATCGCGTCAGCTCGCTGTCTTACTCGTCTTCTAACTTTAGGAGGCACTGGGAACGGAACCTGGGACCTCCCATGTGGTAGGTGGGCACCCAACTGCTTGAGCCACATCTGCTTTCCGGGGACTTCCTTTTGACATATCCACCAGGATGGGGCAAACCACCTTGAGGGCTTGGTTAGCAAACTGCAGGAATGCCATCCTCGAGTCAGGGCACACCCTCTTGGAAGGCCTGGGTGGTGCACATACCCTGCCCACTGCTTTCCCCATAAGGGGACAGTTGCCCGAAGAAGCAGTGTTTGTATTTATGCATTTGAAAAAGAATTATGGGAAGTGGGTGTGGCTCAACCACTTGGGCTCCTGCCTACCACGTGAGAGGTCCCTCATTTGGTTCCTGGTGCCCCCTAAAGAAGACAGCGAGCTGATGCTATAGGCAGGCATGATGAGCTGACGCAACAAGATGACTCAACAAGAGACGCGAGGAAAACATAATGACAGACACAACAAAGCAGGAAGCGGAGGTGGCTCAAGTGATTAAGCCCTTCCCTCCCACATCAGAGGTCCTGGGTTCGGTTCCCAGTGACTCCTAAAGAAACAAGGAAGGCAAACAGACACAGCAAGTGCAAACAATGAGGAGGTGGGGAGAAATAAATAAAATAAATCTTAAAAAAAAAATAGTTGTGCACCTACTGTGTGCACTGGGGAGGGAGTGATCACAAAGGACCTTGACCAGTGGAGACCAAGACAGGACAAGACTTCACATGGGCGTGTGAAGGGAGGAGTACCAGGTGCTCTTAGAGCCTTTAACAGAGGCACCTACCCATCTTCCCTGAGAAAGTCATGGTTCAGCTGAGACTGGAAGGAGAAACAGGAATTGGCCAGGGACATGCAGAGGGAAGTATCTGCAAAGGTCTGAACACATCTTTGAGAAATGGCAGGAGTTTGGGCAAACCTGGAGCACAGAGTGAGGGGGATGAGTGACGGGCGGGGGCCAGATCCCCAGGGCAATGGGAACACATGGAGGGTTTCAGTGAGATGAGATCAGACCATTCCCTCAGGATCCTGGAAGGAAGAGATTTGAAGGGCCAGCCTGGAGGCAGGAAGGACAGCTAGGAGGTGGCTGAACAGCTCTTGGTGAGAGGTGACAGCGGCAGGGTGAATGTGGACGGGAAAGGAAGAACCAAATTAGATGTTTAGGAGAAGAGATCGGGAAAACTTGAAAGTGGATTAAATATGAGGAGAGGAAAAAAAGAGGGGGTAAAGATAATTTTGAGCAAATATCCAACAATGCTAGAAAATTCTGGCCAATCCCAGCCAAGTCTAACGTCATCCAATCCTTGCTACAGTGTTTGATGACAAATAAAACACATAGGTTGGAGAACCGGTGTAGCTCAGTGGTTGAGTGCCAGCTTCCCATATACGAGGTTCCAGGTTCAATCCCCAGGCCCCCGGTACCTCAAAACAAACAAACAAACACACAAAAAAACAAATATGCTGAGAAATGTGGGGATTTGCTGTGATGTTCTCTGCTGCAGGATGTCTTCTATCTTTGGAGTTCTGTCTTCCATCCAAGGCAGGGTTTCTCAGCCTTGGTACTATTGACCTTTGGGACTTTGGGGGCTGTCCTTTGCTGTAGGATGTTTAGCAGCATCCTGGCCCCTACCTACTACAAACCAGGAGCATCTTCTTCCCCCAAGTTGTGACAACCAAGAATGTGTCTAGGCATTGCCAAATGTCCCCTGGGGGGCAAAATCGCCCCCTTCTCATTGACAACCACTGCTCAAGAGTGACCAACTGGTCCAGTGTGCCCAGCACTGAGGGGGTTCCCAGGCTGTGGAGCTTTGGGTTTGAAAACTGATACAATCTTAGGCAAACTGGGATGAGCTGGCCACCCTGCTTTCATCTCTAATATGGGTAGTTGTGATGCCAAGTAATGTTAGGATGGGGTGGGAGTGGGGAAAGGGGTTTAGCACCAACCAGTACTGTACTCCTGGTGAATTATTCCAGCCATTCCGACACAAACTGGGTCAAGTTCTCACAAATGAGTGGCCTTGGTGACAAGTGATAGGTGGAAAGCAAATGGGGAGGATTTGCTGCTTCTCAACCCTGCTAAGGGGGAAGTTGGTCCAAAAGGAAGCCCCAGGGAGTGATTCCGTTGAGACTTTCTGTGTAGAAGGCAATACCAGGAAGTCCCCAAAGAGCCCAGCAACAATTACAAGGGGTCCCTTCAATCCTCTCAACCACAGAAAGGTATTGAGGCCATGTCCTCCTAGACCACTGCTCTCCAGAAGGGGAGACTGAGGCCCAGAGAGCGGCAGGGACAGGACTAGAATACTGCTCGAGGCTACCTCCCCAAGCACAGCTTTCCCTTGGCCACCTAGAGGAGGGTTACGCGAACAGATTCCAACTCAGCTGCCCCATTCAGATTCTGGCATGCATTGCAAGACAGTAGGCAAGGCTGGTCCAGGAGGGCTGACAGTAGCCAGGAGTGCAGCTGCCGGAGTGCGGGGAGAAGCTGATTCCCATCAAATGGAAAAGCCAAATGGCTCTGACCAGTGTTGGAAAGCAGGGCCTGGAACGTGCCTGCTTAACAGAGCTGTCTGGATTACTGAAACCATCCCTTTCCTTCCACAGAAAATGCACAGAGGCACACATGCATGCATGCACATATGCACCCATGGGCTTGTGTGACTTTGCATTCAATTTCAGGGGATTGCCTGGACCCCTGAAGCCCAGTAGCCCCAGTTATGAGACCCTGAACTGATCACAATAACGGTGCTATTGATAGAGCAGTCAATATTTGCCAAGCACTGGGCTAATTTAGTTGGCCCAGCCATCCTATGAAGTAGGTGCTGTAACTCTTCTCAGCCCTATTGATTTCTCATTGTGAAGCATTATACGGACGTTAAGATCAAAGACTTTGGAGCCAGGAACCCTGGGCTCCACGTATTAGCCACTTATTAGCAGGAAGGCCATAGTCAAGTCACTTACTCTAAGCCTCAATTTCCCAATGTACTTGTCACATTGTAAATGCTCACCACTGTATTATTCCATGCATGACAGGAGCTTGGAAGGCGAAGAGTTCACGCCTCTGGGCGACCGACCGCAAAAGGGATCCCAGGGGTCAGCTAGTCTGACAGCTGAGAAGGGAAGGAAAGGACCAGTGTCACACAGCGCATCAGGAGCAGAGCTGGGCTGGGACCCAGGCTTCCTGACCCCAGCCTAGCACATCTCATCGCAGCCCACCACCTGTCCGCACAGGCGAGCCACCCAACCCGGTTCTCAGCACACCTGCCTTGCCTGGTCAGTCACCTTGAGTCACAGTTGCCAACAAAAGGCATCTCCTAAAAGGCCTTCAGAGGGGCTGAGACTTGGGATGACTTTTCATTTGTTCCTTTTCAGAACTAAGAACAAATCCTGAACCCCAGTATCTCCAACGGGCAAAAGATAGAAACAGCCTTGGCAATAGCTACTTAATGAACACGTGGAAAAACGTGTGCCCTCGCCAGATTGCCCAGAACTGCAACGTGAAACGAGATACCAGTTTTCACTCATGAAATTTGCAAAGATCTCCAGTGAAGTGATAACACTCAGCTCTGGCAAGGACACGCTGAGATAGGGACTCTCAGGCATTACCGTGGGAGTAAATTGCTTTCAGGAGGCAATTTAGCAAATTGTATCAAAGCCTCAAAAAATCACTGGAAATGCCAGAAAAGCTTTATGCGCAAAGCTGTTCATCTTAGCATTATTGGGAATAGTTAAAATAAAAGGAAACAATCTAATCATCCCAAAATAGGGAGATGATTAAATAAACTCTAATACCACCACTCAGTGGAGTATTAAAGAGCTATTTAAAACCATGTTTACCAAAACATTTATAACGGCATGGCGAAATGCTGCTACTCTAACACGAATTTTTAGAAATCAGAATACTGACAGGTGTGAATAGTACAGTGTGATTACAATGGCATTTTAAAAAAATCACTGCACGCGAGCATGATGTGGGGAAAAATACACCAAAGTATCATTAGATTCCAAATGTTCTCTAAGGGGCAAATAATACTTTTATGATCTTATCAGTTTCAACCATGTGTGTGTATGTTTTTGCACCTCAGGCATCGAATTGGAGTCATCATAATAGGGTGTGTTTGACTTAAGTGATTGAGAATATATAAGCTGTGGAAACAATCTCGGCAGTGCCGGTCTCCCTCCCAGTCCGTTTTCTCTCTGCCCCCAGCCATGCCGGAGCTGCCCCAGGCCTCCCTGTGCCCCCTGTTCTGGATGAAGTTCAAAGGCCACTGCTATAGATTCTTCCCTCTCCATAAGACCTGGGCTGAGGCAGCCCTCTACTGTTCTGAGTTCTTCATCAACAGAAAGTCCTCCATACTGGCCTCCATCCGCAGGTGAGGGGGCTCCTGGGTCCTCCATGGCACAACCAGGCAACGCCTTGTGGGGGAAGAGTGGGAGAATGGGGCTCCCCACTGGTATATCTCTTTGATAATTGAAGCTCCTTTTCTCCTAGCCCAATTTCTCATGGAAACTGTCCTTGGCAGCAGAAGGCAAAACCTTTAGCAGGGATAGATTAAAGCATGCTGGAGGACTTCTCTTTATAAGTGTGCTGTGCTCTGCTGTGTATCCCAGGAGGTTCAACCCTGGAGTTCAAATGACATAATAGACACCAACGGAATATAAGGAAAATAGTAGAAGGAATAACAGCTGCCATTTATTTGCTAAGTGTTTCGGGTACATCATTGCCTGAAACCAGCTTAGGTAGGTATCCTCATTTTATAGATGAGGAAACTGAGTCTCGGAGAAGGTGATTTGCTCCATCAGTCACTCGGTAAGCTTTGACCTGAGCAGTCGGATGCCGTAGCACCCCCATCCCCAAGGCCTCCTTCCACATTCCTCTGAGTCTCCTAAGCCCCAGCCAACTGACCATCTCATAGTTCTCCAATCTGGTCCAGCCCTTTACCCTTCCATGCCTTTGCACATTCTGTTCCCTCTGCTGGGGATTCCTGTCCCTGTCTCCTCCACCCATCTTGAAGACTTAGATCTGACAACCCTCTGCCCTGACATCACTCTGACTCCTGGTACCCTAATTATAACCATTATCCACCTCTCCTAGTGCATTTCCCTCATCACAATTCAACTCCTTGTTTTGGCATCTGACTTCCCTACGGATTTCTGAGTTCCTTGAAACCAGACATGATATGTCCCATGACACCCAGACTACAAATCCACCATCTTGCCTCTCTTCTTCAGGAATCTCAGAGACTAGGAAGAGGGTTGGTTCTTTAAGTTTTAGAGTCACCAAGTTTTTTGTTTTTTGTTTTTAGAGAAGTTGTGGGTTTACAGAACAATCATGAATCGAATGCAAGATTCCCATACACCACCCTATTATTTACGCCTTGCATTGGCATGGTACATTTGTTACAATTGATTAAAGCACATTTTTATGATTGTACTATTAACTATAGTCCGTGGTTTAACAGGGTTCACGGTTCGTGTAGTGCAGTTCCATGAATTTTTTTTTATTTTTATTTTTTTTATTCTATTACCGTAGAGAGTCACTGAGTTTTGTTAAAAATAGAAAGGGCTACCCTCTTAGATGACTCCACCCATCTATTCATCCTATAGATAATTTGAGCACCTACTCCATTCTCAGGGGTGCTGAAGAATACTTTGAGTCAGCCAAGTTCCAACCAGGAAAACAAGACCTGCCACAAATGTTTTTAAACAGGGAGGTGTTTTCACACTTGATGGAAGCTGAGAATCGGAAGAGGAGGTAGTGAGGCAAAATAAGGATTTGCAGGAGCAGGAAGCTAAGTGCACCCCTAAACTGGAGGGCAGGCCAGGCCCGCGGGAGCTGGAGCCACTGAGGAGCGGCCCCTGTCAGAGTCTCCCAAGGCGCTGAAGCGTTTCTCCCTTCCTCCCACTCTCCAGGCACTCATCAGGGCCTCCCACTGGTAGGAAGCAGCTGCCATGGAAGCCTGGGAAATGCAGTCTTCAGGGTTCAAACCCTCAGTGACACAGAGCAGAGCATGGCACAGGACTGACACTTATAAAGATGGATGAAATGAGTTCTCAAAGAACTCCCAACCTAGAGGGAGAAATGAGGCATGTGTAATGAAGAGTGGATGTAAAAGTGATTCCAGATGAAGATTTTGCCTTAGCCAGCCCACTGGGAGGACGGCTCAGCCTGCTAAACCTTGGTTAACTGGATGTCAGAAGGGATTCCAGGCAAAGCCAGGGTTTTGCCAGCAATCTCCCACCCAGGGCCTGTTCTTCTATTCTTTCCTGCCACAACTTGACCTTCCTCCTCTCTTCTCAGCTCCTGGTGTCCTCATACTAACATTGGCACATACTTCATTTTCTCTTTAAAGCCCCCACACCCCTTCTCTCTCTTATAAAGGTAGTTCCCCACCTGGAATATAATACTTTCCTGAAAATATGTAGAAGAGTTGAATTTGAACAATATATTCACCTGTTGTAAATGGGGTTCAGTCCTCACAAAGCTAAACAGTATTGCAAAATCCCTAACTGCATTTTGTATTTGAGACACACTCCAATTCTATAATTCTAGCATTTTCTTCATGGATTTAAATTTTGTTCTTTTCCTTCATAATTAAACATGCAATCAGCTTAGGTCCATGGAGCATCTGATTGAGGTTTAAGATACTCAGACATTCAGTTTGCCTTAATAATTTCCATCTTTATTTCAGTTGACAATTGAATTAAGTTTATTTGATCTCTGCTTCTGATTACTTACAGCAGCCCCTTGGGCTTTTCCATTTTCCAGTGATTTTGATCAAATATAGGAGAATGTGATTAAATATTCAAATAGTTGCCCAAGCAGGTGCTGCTGAACAAAGATGGAGAAAGTGCTAAAATGACTGGGCGGCCATTCAGAATGCACATTCTGCAGTTGATGTTGGAGAGCCCGAATTGTGTAAGAGACGGGCATTTGGGGATGGACATGTTCTTCATCGTAATCCATTTCTGTGGGTGTGAACTCATTGTAAATAGGACTTTTTGAAGATGTTATTTTTAGTTAAGATGTGGCCACCAGAATCAGAATGGGTCTTAATTCTATTACTGGAGTCCTCATAGAGAAGGCCATGGGGAGAAAGCCACAAGGGAGGCGTAGAAGGGAGAAGTCAATGGAACTCAGAAGAGAAAAGAGAAGATGCCGCCATGTGCATTGCCATGTCATGGAAAAGTCATGGACCCAAGGATCACTGGCAGCCAGCCCCAGAACACCACAGTCTTCAGGGGAAAAGCATTGCCTTGCTGACACCTAATTTGGTATTTCTACCCACAAAACCATGATCCAATAAATTTCTCTTGTTTAAGCCAACCCATTGGATGGTATTTATATTAGCAGGTGGGAAACTAGGGCACGGAGGAAGAGCATCCAAAGTAGAAGGAACAGCATGGGCAAAGGCCCTGAGGTGGGAGGGATCATGGCATATTCAAAGAAGTTGAAGAAGACCAGAGTGGCTGGGAGACACATAGGGCAGGTGGCTGAACAGTGGTGGGGGGATAAGGCTGCAGAGGGTGGCTTGGGCCAGATTTCATACCTGGCAATATCACAGCAAGCTCCACCTGGAGATCTTGTCCCCAAATGTTCCCTGGGCAAGCTGCGTACTGAGTCTCTATTTTTTTTTTTTTGTATTTATATGGAGATAGATTTATTTATAGATTCAATTTTCTAATATTTTATTTAAGACTTTGTTTTACATATGTTCTTTTTTTAATTTATTTTTATTTATCTTTAAAAGATACTTAGATTAAATAAATTGTTACATAAAAGAATATAAAGGATTCTCATATGCCCCACTCCCCAGACCTCCCACGTTTCCCCACATTAACAGCTTCTTTCATTAGTGTGGTACATTCATTGCAATTGATGAGCACATTTTGGAGCATTGCCACTAAACATGGATTATAGTTTACATTGTAGTGTACACTCTCTCCCACTTAGTTCTGTAGGCTATGGCAGGATATATAATGGCCTGTATCTGTCACCACAATGTCATCCAGGTCAATTCCAAGTCCTGAAAAGGCCCCCAATTACACCTCTTTTTCCCCTCGCCCTGACTTCAGCACCTCCAGTGGCCACTGTCTCCACATCAATGATATGATTTCTTCCATTGCTAGAATCACAATAAGTCTATAGTAGAATAACAGTAAGTCCAATCTAGTCCATATTTTATTCCCCTGTCCTGAGTATTCTGGGATGGGATGCCCACTCCACCTCTAATTGAGAGGGGCCTTCAATCCCATATGGCTGATGGGTGGGACTCTCTTGCAGTTGTAGACTCTCTCGATTCCTTGGTGTGGTGGTTGTCCATCCTTACCTCCCCATCAGCTGTCCTGGGTGAGTCCAATGAACTGGAGAGTAGGTGCTGCAACTCCACTGAGGCTCACGGCCCAGCCAGCACATGGAGAGCCCAGAAATTCAAGTCTCCTGGACGTACACCTACCAACTCCAGCACCAACTATAGGTTCAAACAAAAAGGACAGAAGAGGCATGTGTAGAGGAGTCACATTTGAGTCCAACTCTGTCACACTTGGGAGCATAATCTCCAAAGTAGGGCCCCTGGCAAGGCACCAAACTCCAGAGCTATCCACCATGACCACAGGACCTGGGTGTCTCCAGAGCCCTCAGGAGCCCCACTGTTTGGGGTGGTGTCCACTTTGACTGTCTATAAGATCCTGTTGGGATGTACATAAGTGGTTCCTCTCTGATGACCTCCCAACTCACTTTAAAGTCTCTTAGTCATATAAACTCATTTGTCTTTACCTTTTCCCCCTTTATTCAAGGTCTTTTTCCAGTTTTATCACCAGCCAGTGCTTGGTAATAATCCCTCTGTGCCAGAGAGGCTCATCCCCAGGAGTCATGTCCCTTGCTGGGGGGAAGGTAATTCATCCACATGCTGAGTTTTCCTTGGAGAGAGGCCACTTTTGAGCAACAAGGAGGCTCTCAGGAGGTAACTCTTAGGCACCCTACAACACTAGGCCAAGTTGCAAATTCAAAAGCAAAAGGCTCATAAGCATAGTTGTCAATATCAAGGGCCCATCAATGGACCATCCTTCTTCATTAGTCATTACCCCTGTACTTGGGGGATTGTTGCTGTTCCATTAGAGAATGTGGCAGAGCTCCCCAGGATGGGGATTCAACAATCCTTCAGCTGTTATGTGACTCTCTACCCACTGTGGCAATGCCCCATGAACATTTGAACATATTTATATGCCTCATATGTGTGCCCGGGTAAACTTCCTTCCATGTATCCCCCATCACTGACACCCCACACCATTGATCTTTTTTTTTTTTTAATTTTATTTTATTTATTTTTTTATTTTTTGGCATTTGTTTACATAAATGTTATGTGTTATATATATATGTATACATTTTATAAAGGTGCCTAGATTACCCAAATATTACTAAGAAACTACAGGGATTCCCATGCTCCCTGCCACCCATACCCCCAACAACACCCCGGACAACCATTCCCCATCCGCGTGGTACTACACCCGCAATGGATATACACATCCTGGGGCC
>JAQZBX010091631.1:0-12366 GCA_029593785.1 Cabassous unicinctus
TTTCACAGCTTGCAGACAATGTCTGCATATAATTCAACCTAAAATATCTCTAAAGATAGATATTATAAATAAACTAACGATTACAAGGATGTTTCAATCAATCAATAAACAAATGAATATATTAATTTCCAAAATATGCCCTCTAATTCTTCAAGCCTTTGCAGAAAAGGCAAAAAATCATTTGCTTTTACAATTTGATGTGTAATAATCTAGTTATCCCAGGAGAAATTTACTTTCTGTGTTAGCCTCCTGCAACCTGTATATTATTTAAAAATAGTCTCAGTATTACAATCTCTCTTTATCTGTGCATGAAATTTTACACTGTCATCCTTCTTTTCACAGAAATTGCATTAGCAAATTCATAGTGCTGGCATTCCTTTACTTCTTTGTTTGCTTTTATGAAAAATAACAATTGGAGATGGAAGAAATGTAGTGCTTAACCACACTTTTTTAAATTTTTAGTACTTTTTAATTTATTTTTCATTAGCATTGTTACCATTATAAGAATCACTATTTTACAAATATTAAATTCATGAAGTCGGTGTTTTTACAAATTTTGTAGAAAATGGAGAGTCAAAATATATGTGAGGCTCTCCATAGCTACATAGCAAATAAATGGCAGAGTCAAGCTGTAAAACATATTCTCCTGTAGTTCCAAAGATTTAACTCTGCTCTGCTTACACATAAATTCAAGCTAGAAACCTACAATTGATTGGTGATTGTGAAATAAAATGTGTTCACTCTGTGTTCCAACTGTGAAATCCTGTTGTAATTCACCCTAAAATATCTTTATGTTTTTGTAATATGGTAGAAGTAGTCTGATATGGAATTTAGTGAGGAAAAAAATTAAGCAATTATTTTCAACATCTCATCTTCTAAGTGAAGCTGGCTTAAATGGATTAGAGCTTCCTATAAATAATGAAGTTAGCAATTTTAATAGGTTCATCATTCAATGCTATCAGTAAGTTATCAGTAAAATTCTTGGTATTAAAATACAACAATTACTTTTTTTTTTTTCCTATCTAGTTGCCTCATTGTCTTTTTGCAATGCAGGGGCCTGTGCCTCTCCTTGCCCTGCAAGTTTGGGATGCCTTTTTTTCCATTTTTTTTTTTTTTACCAGGAAGTCATGGGGATAGAACCTGGTCCTCCATATGATAAATGGAAGCTCAATTACTTGAGCCACAGATGCTTCCCAACAACTATTTTTGAAGCAGTTTTTTGAAGGCTCTAGAAATAAAGAGAAACAAAGAGAAAGTTATTACTCTTGAGATCAGGAGGTCAGTCTTAAAGTGACAGGTGTCCTGCCTTCTTAGAGTTAGCAGAACTTCTCTATAAATAGTTACAATTGTGAGGAGAAAAAGGAAACACAGCAGGAATGTGGAGAGCATTAACACTGAGAATTAACAAGTGCTAAATAAGCAAGTCTGAAAAGTATATTCTGTGGTTTCTGGACAACAAGGAAATTAGACAGCTGAAGGAACTTGATAGGAAAGCATTCTGCACTTGAGGGTTAAGTAAGGGTTTCACTAAGTGATTGTGAAAGGGAACTTTATGAAGAAATAGGTGTGACACAACATCCATTAACAACTCACACACATCAAGTAATGGCTTTATATCTCACCTTATTCAAGTTTTTGAAATATGTTCAGATTTTATGGGAAAACCACAGTATGTGACACAAAACAGAAGAATACATTAAATTTAGTTAAGCTGTTATTAATATCTAAATATTTTTCCCCACAGGTAGTGTCTACCTATTAAGAATTACAAGTGATTGTTTTTGAACAGAGAAAACTAGCACTTATGTAAACTCAAGGAGTACACGGAGAAGCATGAGAAATGTATGTGGACATTTAGTGGGAATATTTAGTGGTTATGGAATGGATTATAAATAATTATAAAATTTTTAGTTGTTCTGAATAAATAGTACCCTCCCATCTCTACTAAGATTCTGCAGAGTGATCATATAATCATAAATATTACATAATGGAATATTTCTAATGAGATAGGGATGGATAGAAATTACCTGTATTAAATCTTTCAATCTTCCAGGCAAACCTTTAACTTCCAGTAGATCCATTTTATAACTAGTGATAGAAATAAATGCAAACATAAGCATGAGTCCTTAAAGATTATATTTTACTGCTACTCCCTGTCCTGGAGACCAAAAGCAGCAGAGGAGACATTATCTTATAACCTTCTGACCAAAACAAAATTAAGAGAATAAAAATATATAATGTGATTGCATAAATATCCTTAGGCTAATTCCTTCTACATTTTGATCCTCCCTTGGGATTATTTGTCTAACTTTTCATGGCCAAGGGAAATGTTCCTAAGATGCCCAACTCCACACAGTGACTGAATTCCTGCTCACAAGATTTTCTGATGTGTGGGAGCTCAGAGTCTTACATGTCATGCTATTCCTACTAATGTATTTGGCAACACTGATGGGGAATCTTCTCATTTTCATGGTAATCACATTTGATTCGAACCTTCACACCCTGATATATTTCTTCCTTAGGAATCTGTCTGTGTTGGACATGTGCTACAATTCTGCCTGCTTTCCTTAATCCTATAATCTATAGCTTTAGAAACAAGCAAATAAAGGAGGTTGTAAGGCAAATTATGAGAAAAATATTTATTCAGCAAAAAGATAGGATAATGATTTGAAACCATTCTCATTTTGATGACATGAGTTAAAATATGATTGAAAATATACTTTCCTTCACATTTCCAACTTTGATGAACTAAATTGACAACTGAAAGCTGAATGTGAAGAAGAATCTGAGAAAGCTGTGGTTAGTGAAAGAACAATGATAACATTCCTGTTTTTTATTAATGTGGCAACAGAAACTGTAAAATATAATTATTATTCAAAGACAATATTAGCATTTAAAAAATGAAAAAACACTGCTATATTAACAAAGAATAAGATTAAGATGACATTTTGCAATCATTAAACTCTCTATTTCAAGGAATGAGGTTTTTTTTTCTATTACCACATATATTGCTTGTAATGCAATTTTTCAATATATTTACAAGATAAAACAATGCAATTATGTTTTTAAGTAGAATTTCTTATAGGTGCTTCATATTAAACTTTGAATTAGGCACAGTGGCTACAGTGTATGACAACATGATTTACCTTCTTGGATAATTTCCCAAACACATGCAATCTTGCAGAAAAAATCATTAACTGACAGTTTCAATTTCTAGATATGTAAATTTTGCAAATGATTTTTAATAATTACAACTAGGAGTCTAACTTCTGTTAATTTTGTCATTATTATTATCAGAAGATATTGATGGAATAGTTAAATGGTCAAATATTTTACTTTGCAAACTATTATTCTATCTGAAAACTTTTTCTGACATAGCATTTTCAGTCAAATAATACTCTGTTCCCTCATAAACATGTATTCATTGATATGTTTGTTTTGTTGAAAAGTGTTGTGTAGCAAGTGATGTGTAAATAATAATGTTATTTTACTAAAATGACAACAAAATACATTTAAACAGAAGTTCTTAAATTTCACTCTTTACACACCAATTGATAGCCCATTGTGTACCATCCAATTTGGAGACCAAATTCTTAATAAAAATATTCAACTTTAACATGACATACATAAAATATTCATTCAAATAAATTCCACAGGAATTTTATGCATATAAAGGAAAAAAAATCAAAAAATAAAAGCAAAATTAAGAGAACTGAAAAGAGAAATGGAGAAAACTACTACAATTAAACAGTTTAAGGTATAGATGCATGGAGGTTAATTTCATGTGTCAGTTAGGCTGGTTTATAATGTCCAGTTGTTTGGTCAAGCAAGCTTTATTGTTACTAAGTGGATATTTCTTGGATTTACATCATCAGGAAATTGATTGCAGCTATGGCTGATTACATCTGCAATCAACTGAGGAGATTATCTTCAACAATGAAAGAAGTTTGATCCAATCAGTGGAAGGCCTTAAAAGGAGATGATAATTTCAGCAGTCAGTAGGGAGTATTTCCATCACTACTTCAGCTAGCTAGCTTCTCCTGGGTAATTCACTGAAATTGTCATCTGATCTCCAAAACTGTGGCCTGCTGTCTTACATTATCTGTGTCATTGTTTGGCTTTGAAGTCTGATTTTTCTGATACTAATTTAATAATTTAACCATTTCAGCTTTCTTTCAATTAGTGTTACCATTATATATCTTTATATCTTTATTTTCAACTATGTGTTTATTTTTAAAATGCAATATTGAAGGCTACATAAATTATTGTTTATACTATTTACATGAATCATAATTATTCACGTTTAAGGTTAATTAAAACATACTGCTGTTTTTTTTTTTCTTTTTTACCTATTTGTGCCCTGTTTATTTTTTACTAATTTTTGGCTTTATTATGGATTAGTTAATCATATTTTTATCTTCTTCTATAACTTGTTAATTGTAATCATTTGTTTTCTGATACTGGTTTTTGCTTTAGGGTACCTTGTATGCAAGTGTAACTCATTTATATCTACCTTCATTTGATTTGATACCACTTCAGAATCAGTATAAGAATATTACAATAATATACTTCCAGTTATCCACTCATGACATTTGGCCTATTTTGTTATATATTTGACTTATACATATGTTATGAAACTCGCAATTCACTGCTACTAAAATCACAGGACTCAGGGGCTGGACTTGAACATGACTTTGTAGGGCATATGAGAGTCTCCCAAACACTAAAATGGAAATTTATGCCACTTTCCTCTACTCTAAATCCTCTTAACTTCATGATTTACTCAAACAATGTTAAGTGGAAAAAAAATCCCATGATATCATTTAAAATTTCAAAAGTATGATAGATAATGACATTAACAACAAAACTTCACCCCCGATACATACAAAGAATTGGACAAGGGCTGATTTAAAACAATAAAACTTCTGATATAATATTCTCCTCTTAAGGCAGAACATGTGAAATCTTAGCGGAGAATCTTCTGCTAACATACTTACACAATATTCTGAGTTCTTTAATATAACTAAATGAACTAGGAAATAACTTTGTAAAATCAAGGGATTAGGTAAATTTGTTAATATACCAATACCTGATTCTGTTTACTATTTCAATTTGAAATAGAATTACTTCTCTTGAACTGATTTAAGAATGTTGATCATGGGTTAGATAGAAGTGGAACAAAAAAAACCTTAATTATTCTCTTTTATTTGCCTCTGTTATGGTGCTCCAAAGTGTGAGCTCCACATTCTTAAATGCTTTGTACAGCTATTGTCCCATCCAAACAATCTCCTAACAAAAAATAGAGAAAAACCTGCCACTTACAGAAGTTTAAATGACAATTACAGGAAACTTAATATATAATGATGCCATATAAAGGAGTGGCATGGATCTGAATTGATCACTTCCATTGAGCTAAATAATCTACACTTCATCTCTTACTGGATAATAACCACAACATGGCAATGAGAATTGAAAATTCCCACATCAGCATATATGTGTATTTCAAAAAATTCCTCCAAGATTGTAAGACTGCAGACCAATAAATAACTTCACTGTTGCTTCAGGAAATTAAAATGTTCCAATATATCCAGGGAAATATTTGTTCATCTCAGGGAACAGCCTATTTATGAAGACAAGAGTTAGCTTATCAGGACTATCCCATGACACTTAATAAATCACCTCAAGATATTTATCTCATGTGTACCTCATTCTTCATCTATTATGTAGTGAATGTGATGTTCTACCTTGATTCAAGGATTTAATAAAAATCTTTGATCATCATTTTTTGCACAATAGTCTCTGTGCAATAAATTAACCTATTTGTTTAAGGTTTAAAATTGATAGTAAATCATATTCCACAATTAATCATTTAATATATGGTAATACAGAATCATTTGTAGTGAAATTACATTTTTTAAAATAAACAAGACAGTGTGATAAACCATAGTTTTTCTTTCAGTACATGTGTGTGAAAGAGAAATAGCAAACATCAATAAGCCATTCATAAAAGGACACATAGTATAAGAACCACTTATATGTAATAACTAGTATCATCCAAATGCATAGAGAAACCAGGGTGGGTAGGAGGGTGAATGGGGAGCTGATGCACAATTGGTGCAGGCTCTTTGGGGTGATCAAAAATCTGTAATGGTTAGTATTGCTCGTAGCGCAACATTGCAAATGTGATTAGCAGTACAGAATTATATTCTTGGGAAAGTTTGAGATGGAAAATTTTATATTGTATACATTTTATCACAATTAAAAAATATAAAGCACTGAGACAATGAAAATTAAATAGATCCTGGACCAGGTCTAATAATGGAGAACATAAAGCCCAAGTAACACTATATGGACAATTGAAAAAATTGGAATGTAAACTGTGTGCATTCTATCAATGTTAAGTTTCTTGAACTTGATAATTGTTCTTAATGTGGTTACATAAGTGAATATCCTTGTTTTCAGGAAATATACAAGGATAAGCTGGTAGGCTGTATTATCCTCCCCCTGTCCACTGCCCAAAAGAAGCATATTTAAACTTTAATCCATTCCTGTGAGTGTAAACCCATTGTATATAGGAACTTTTGAAAATGTTTTTATTTTTTTCTGAACTGTGGCACCACTGAAATTGTGTCTTAATCCTATTCCTGGCTACTTTATGAAGAGAAAGGCTCCTGGAGGAGGAGAAGCTGTAAATCAATAGAACCAAGAAGATAAAGGAAAATGCACTGCCATGTTCATTGCCATGTGACAGCACAGCTAAGAACCCAAGGATCATTGGCAGCCAATCCAGAATACCAAAATATTCTGGGAGAAAGTATTACCTTATTCATATGTTGATTTTTTTTAACTTCTCCTAGCATCAAAATCATGAGACAATAAATTTACAACCTTTAAGCCAACCCATTATGTTACATTTGTTTTAGCAGTTTGGAAATTACAACAGAGGTATTAAATATTAAAGGAACATGATATACATGACTGTAGCAGTTTGATATTGTTTATGAATTCCAAAAATTCATACTGCATTCAAATAGATATTGGATTGTGTTTGTAAACTGTTCTGTTCCTCTGGCCATATTTGAATGTATTAAATTCAGAGGTTTCACTTCTACCAGATTAAATTATGATTAGGACTTTGATTGGGCCACATCAGTAGGATGTGGGACCAAGGGGGTGGGGACTCACAGAGAGAACTACAGGGCAGAGGAGAAAGTTGCGGTTTTTGATGCTGGAGCCCCAGGAAGCAAATACACAGGAGAAGAACACAGAGGAATAGAGATGGCTCCATAGATACCACAGAGGCTCTGGGAAGAAAAAGAGTCTGATAGTCTACAGCTGACCTTGTGGAGAGAACAGAGCAGCTGAGACAGGGAAGAAATGAGCCCTGGGGAGAGAGACAAGCCTTATGCTAATCTACAGCTGAGAGAGGAAGAAGCTGGGACCATGTAGCTTTAGAAGAAAGAGGATAGATGAACCCTTGAAGAGACCAGCAGGCATCTTGCTCCAAAATGTGGCAACAGACATTGGTGAGGGAAGTAACTTACACTTTACGGCCTTGTGACTGTAAGCTTCTACCCCAAATAAACACCCTTTATAAAAACCAACTGATTTCTGGTATTTTGCATCAGAACCCCTTTATCTGACTAATACAGTGACCTACTCACCAATGTTTATAAAGAGATAGGTAGACAGACAGACAGACATGTAGAGATAGAGAGATGAAGATGATGATGACAGATATATTGATAGATGATACAATGATCTAAAAATGTGGCAAAATGTTTAAAAATTGTAATCTGGGTATCTGAGTGGGAGATACATTGTAGATCTCTGTATTACTTTTATATTATATTTGCAACTTTCCCAAATTTTGAAATTATTTCAAAATAATTGTTTAAAAAACATTAGTTATGTTGGTTTGTCTAATCCTTTCTGTTGCAAGGTGTACTGTTCAGTTTCTCAAGTGCTGTTGTAGATTCAATAGCCTCTAGGTTCTTGCGTGAAATGATTCTATATTAGCATACTGAATACTTGAAAAAGCACAATGGAGCCCATAGAATTCCACTTGGACTGAAATCGTGATAGAGACCTGGAAATTGATAATTTGCTTATCCTTTGTATGGTAATCACATTAATTCCATCAAAGGAAAACATTTTTTACAGTAAAAAATACACATAATGTGACACATTCCTAGACAATTTTAAAACTGACTGTTGTATTTCATCACAAAAAAGCTGTTCATGAGGATAAATCATTTATGGCAAACCTTCAGTTTTACTTCCCTCATTCCACCAATATGGTAATAGACAACATATTTTAAATGTCACATACCACCAGCATATATTTCATATTAATTTTATTTTAAATTCTAAATTTTCTTGTTTTACATACACTTAAATCAGTTTTATCAGTATTATCATAATCATCTTTGATACTATAATCTATAATTACTAACTATTATTATAATTAATAATTATAATGATTAATGTCAACTCTTTACTTCCCTCTTTAAAGTGCATTTGAAAATACAACTTTGTTTTTAGACAACCCACCAGCCCTTGCCCCAGCATGTCCTCCTTCCAGCAATGCAACAGTAGTTCTTCTTTATCTACTTGCTTTTTTATTTCCATTCTGATTGGAAGTCTTCTCATTCTATCTATCCTTTATAGCTGATCTGCATTTTTTTGATAGACATTAAATATGTGTTTTATCTTTAAAGTTTCCCATAGATATAACAACACAACTGTAAAGATATAGACTGATATATAAATTTAAATATGTAAATCTTTCAATTCTAGAAAATTTGCACCAATTATTTCTTTAAACATAATTTCTTTAGCATTCTGTTCATTCTTTTACACATGACTAAAATATTTTATATAAACACAGATATACATACAAATTTATAAATGCATATAAAATGAACACATTTTAAAGAAATAGTTTTACTGATAAGCATAATTTTAGTGATGTGCACATACATTTTATGAAACAGTGTTCATGTCTGAACAACTTTTCACAAAATTATCAGGAATTTTTTAGAATTTATCAAATAAAGCTTCATTAATTAACTGCTTCTATAGACATATCTGGTTTTGGGAGCACACAACCAACAATTTTCTTTAAGAAAAAAGGAAGAATTAAACAAATTTATACATTCAAGGCAAAAAAAGTTGACAAAAAAAAATTTTTTTTAAAGTTAACCTAAGGAAAACAAGAAGGATAAACAATAAAGAGAATGTATTCACAACCTAAGATAATGAGAAATATTAAGAAAGGTAGGAATTACTTTGAAGATTTCAATAAAATATAAAAAATAGCATGTGACAAAACTAATGTAATAGAATAAACAAAGAGATAAATACAATGCTGGAAATGTAAGGAGTGAAAGAAAAACACAAAATATTACAATAAATTTGAATTCTTAAAAATTTTAAAGAAAACTGAAAACTAACATATTTAAATCACAAAGTGGAAGAAAACCGATTTTTTTGAAATGTGAATTTTCTTTAAATATTTAAAATTATTTATTTAATAAAGACCAGGCAAACAAAGAACAAAATAGAATCTTACTCTCAATAATAACAATAATTTATACTGAGTTGCAAAGATGAAGGCAAAATTTCCAAATAAAATATTTAAAAAAATATTTATTTTATTATCCAGCGGCAAGGTCTGAAAAACACTGTGATGTTAGGTAAGTTAGAAACATCCATATTATAAACTTGGTAATGTAATTTATCTTAAAAATAGGACAATGAGAAAATTGAATACTATTAGATGATAAAATATAATTATTTTCTTAAAGCAAAATTAAATACGACTTAAGGAGATTCATCAACACTTACTCAGACAAACATGTCTTCTCCATCAGCCAAGAGAAAACAAAGAAGTCTTTGGTTTCATATGAGGAGAGGGACTGTTCTAAATCTGCAATTTAAAATGTATTCACTAATAAAATCCATAGTTAAGCCAGTGTCTCAAGTCACAAACTTTAAATGTAGGCAAAACAATCAAAAACACAACTCAGAAGCAGAGTGACTTGGCTTATAACCTGTTTCTTCCACTGAAGTGTATAATCCTAGGAAACTTCAACTCATCAGCTTCTCCTATATTTCAAAGGGGAATAAAATAAATAATGATAGGGAAGCGGGTGTGGCTCAATGGATAGAGCTCTCGTTTACCATATGGGAGGCCCCGGGTTCGCTTCCCGGGGCCTCCTTGTGAGGGCAGGCCGGCCGGCCCGCGCGGCGCGGTAGGCTGATGCAGCAAGACCTCACAGCAGGAAGCGGGTGTTGCTCAATCGATAGAGCCCCCGTCTACCATGCAGGAGGCCCCGGGTTCGCTTCCCGGGGCCTCCTTGTGAGGTCAGGCCGGCCGCGCGGCGTGGTGGGCTGATGCAACAGGACCTCACAGCAAGGGGGAGATAAGCAGACACGGAAGAAACACACAGCAAATGGACACAGTAAAACACAAGCAGCAAGGGGGGGATAAATAAATAAATAAATAAATCTTTAAAATAAATAAATAAATAATGATAGATGTATGAATTACATGAATAAGTATATATAATTAATATTTACATGAATATATGTCACTTCTAAGATACTATTTTCAATATTGCTGGAGCAAGGCCTAATTTGTAAGCTAAGTAAGAAGGTTTTTACTAAATTAAGAGAAGAGAGAGCCGCGGGCCATGGCCGCGGCGGGTGGTGCCTGGCTCCCGGGTCTTCTCCACGCTTCTCAACATCCCCGCCCGCGGCTGTCTACTCCTCCCCAGACCCAGCGGGGAAGTGTAAGGAATCCTGGTGACACAGAGGACTAGCAGGAGCACAAGAGCGAGCCGACGGCTGAGCATTTCGGCGCTGGCACAGAACAGCTCAGAAGATAAAATAACATTAACACCTCATGAACAATAAAACAAACAAACAAACAAAAAAAAACAACAACAAATGAATGAACTCTAAAAAAAAAATAATAACATTAACAACCAAAGGAAAAGTTGGTGAATCTCTGCTAGATTCTGTGGTTCAAAATAATCTAGATATTGGTAGTTCTGGTACATGTGAAGGATCCTTAGTCTGTTCTGTCACCTCATCTTTGAAGAGCACATATATGAGAAATTACAAGCAATTAGTGATGAGGAAAACGACATGCTTAATGTGGCCTATGGACTAACAGACAAATCACGTCTTAGCTACCAAATCTTTTTGAGAAAGTCTTTGGACAATATGACTGTTCAAATACTTGAGGCAGTGGCCAATGCCAGACAGTCCATTGGTATGGGCACGAACTCCTAAGCTAAAATGTATGGGATAATTTCATGAAATTTTACCTATTTTTATGATTATTTCTTAATGTAAATAAATGAGACCAGGAATGAATGGATTTATTGTTATAACTGGCTTTAATATTTTAATTTACCTTGTATAACTACTGAATTTTTAGTTCTGAAAGTATGCAATCTTTATTTTGGTTAAATTATAAAAATGTCAGCCAAATGTTAGAAAATAATTAATATGAAAAAAACTAACATATTTTACCTTCCATTTATGACATTAGCAAAATGTTTTCACATAAATTTTGTCTACTTACCTATAAGGTAGATAAAAATGTTGCAATTATCCCTGTTTGATCTATTGAGGCAGGAATCTGAAATGGCTTGTCTAGGGCCACACAACTAATTAGAAGATCTGGTAGTAGAACCCATATCTTGTTACTACAAGTTAAACATTCATACTGAAATTGTAAAAATTATGAATATCTTACTTAGAGCAGTTTTTAAAAGTGAATGTGTATGGACAAATTATTTACTTGCTCAGTGAACAATTTCAAAGACAGTTATTAACCTTATAATGAAATATTTCAAAATTTGATCCATTGAGAATTAAAGTCCAACCACAGACATTACAACACTATAGAAGAAGTTTGATTTTTTTCTGACAATACTGGAGGAATAAGCTAAACTTTAGATGTCTTTATTCTTTCCTTTTCTAAACAGAATAGTGAATTTTTGTAATCTTTTAAAAAAATAGTGGTGAATGATACATCTCTGGCTATAGCAGAATGGGAATCTATGAATTGGGTTTTCTCTGTCCTGAGTCAGAAAAGGAAATGATCAGGCTGCTGCATTGCACAGGTCCAGGGGACTCCATTCCATTAAATCAGAGCAGTATTCATCAGTCCCAAAAGTGAGGGAATGGTTTTGGGTACCACAAATTAACATTTACAAATGGAAAATATTTATATTATTATTTTTACTAAAAATAAATGTGTACAAGTTGATAAATGTGTAGACAGTTTGCTTTTTGGAAGTATAGTAAAACTAGGCCTAATTGTGAGAAAGATCAGCACAAATTAGTGAA
>JAQZBX010091632.1:0-12363 GCA_029593785.1 Cabassous unicinctus
CTTTAAAAAAAAAAAAAAAGATTGCTAATCAGATGACCTTAAAATAGGGAGATCATCCTGGATGATGCATGTGGGGACAAGGCAGTTACAAGGGTCTGGAAGAGGGGGACAGAGAGAACATGTAACTTGAGAACTCAACCTGCTGGCTTTGAAGTTGGAGGGAGGGTCATTAGCCAAGGAAAGCAGGCAGCCACTAGAAGCTGAAAAAGGCGAGAAAAGTGATTCTCCTCTAGAGCTTCCAGAAAAGAGTGGAACCTTGATGATTCCTTGATTTTAGCCCAGTGAGAACAATGTCAGCCTTATGACCTTCAGAACTGTAAGATAATAAATTTTTGTTTTTGTAAACAACTAATTTTGAGGTAATTTCTTACAGCAGCAATAAAAAATAATATAAGCAGAATATTATACAGCAATAAAAACAAATCATGTACTGGTATGTGCTACGACATAGGTAATTCTTAAAATCATTAAACTAAGTGAAAGAAGCCAGTCACAAAACTCCACATATTGTATGATTCCGTTTATATGAAATTTTCAGAACAGGCAAATCTCTAGAGAGAGAAAGCAGATTAGAAATTACCAAGGGTTAGGGGTAGGGTGGGAAGTAATTGCTAATGGGTATAAGGTTTCTTTTGAGGGTGATGAAAATGTTCTAAAATTGATTGTGATGATGGTTGCACAACTCTGTGAATATACTAAAAACATATTGTTTTTCAATTATAGCTCTGAATTATATTTAATAAAGTATAAATGTGTGTGTGGTTTGGATAAAATATAAACCCTTCACACAGCACATTTAGCCCTTCATTATCTGACCTCTACTCATCCCAGCTGCATCTCTTGCCACTCTCCAACATAGATCCCAGACTTTTGCAGTTTTCCTCATCTTTGTACCTTTGCTTTCTGCCAAGAACACTATTCTTCCTCTTCTTCCCCTTACTCATGCCAGCTTTTCAGAACTTAGTTTAAATTTCACCTATGGGAAGACTTCCCTGCATCACCCCACAAGGGAAGGTTAGGTAACCTTTAGTAATTTCTTTTGTATTTGTCTCCTCTATGAGACTATAAACCTTTAAGCCTTATGTCTTATTCTTAATAGCTAGTATAGGGTCTGGCACATGCTGGCACTAAGTTCATTTAAAAATATTTATTAATGAATGAATATCTCTATTATAGCACCCCCTGTATTGTCTTATAAATTATTTGTTTCCATTTCTATCTCTATACTAGAGTGTGAGCTCCTCACTCTTATTTGTCTTTGTAATCCTTGGATACATAACACAATTCTAAGTAGATAATAGATACTCTATACTATAATAGAATGAATGGATGGGTGTCATCCATGATCATTTTCAAGCACCCTAACATATTTATCAGATGTGACTATCCAGAAAACTGCTAAGCCTTGGCTATTGTATTTTTTGCTTTTTCAGGACACAGACATTTTAAAGGCTTTCAGAAAGCCCAAAATGTTTTTTATGGCAGAATTTGCTGCAAATATAATTTAAATATATAGATATGTCAATAACTTAATTTGTCATAAATTATTTCATTCTGCAGAGAAATGCAACTTGTAAAATAATATGCTCAAGTTGATTAAAACTCACACATAGTTAAAGTAATGTAACAATTGAATATCTTTCCCCAACAGACACTAATTGAAAACAATCTGTCTTTGTTTGTAGGATATGATTGAATCCCCAGCAGCAAAGAGAATTCACTGGTCCATTATATACTAACACAATGGCTGTCAGAATGTGCAAGCCTGGTATTAAACATTGACCTTCAGGGGTCGGGTGGAACAGTGATTTATAAACTCATTCAGTCTTTATTATAGAAGGAATAACAAATACTTCCACAGAAATAATCTCCATGTTCATCATATTAGAGGTTTCATATGATTCAAATGTGAATGACCATATTTGAAAGATCACAATGCATCTTCTATATAAGGTAATAAAATGTTAACCTTGACAGTATTACAAGTGACAGTTGATTCAGGAAGACTTGTAGGAAATAATAATATTCTATACCCATTTACAGAGGAGAAAACCAGGGCACAGAAATGCTAAGTGACTTGCTCAAGATCACATCGAGAAAAGTAGAAAAGAAAAAAAAAAGTGTACAATCAATGGATTTTAGTATATACAGAGTTGTCATTCATCACCATCTTAGAACATTTTCATTACTCCAAAAAGAAAAACCCCATACTCCTTTTCAGTCACGTCTCAATTCCTCTATCCTTCTCCAGCCCTATATAACCATAATCTAATTCTTCTCTATAAATTTATTTATATTCACATTTTATATAAATGGAATCAAACAATATGTAGTACTTTGTATCTGGTTTCTTTCATGTAGCATAATGATTTTTAAATTATTGTAATTTTTTTAAATTAGAGAAGTTGTAGGTCTACAGAAAAGTCATATAAAATATACAATGTTCCCATATAACCCCCTATTGTTGACACTTTGCTTTAGTATGGTACCTTTGTTAGAACTGATGAAAGAATATTAAAATATTACTGTTAACTATAGTCCATAGTTTACTTTACATGTATTTTTCCCCATACACCACCCTATTACCAACACCTTGTAATTGTGTCGTACATTTGTTATAATTCATGAAAGAATATTCTTATATTTGTACTATTAACCACAGTCCATTGTCCACAACAGGGTTCACTGTGTTATACAATCCCATGTTTTGTATTCTAACTTTCCTTCTATAATATGTACAACCCAAAACTTTCCCTTTCAAACACATTCACAAAATAATTCAGCACTGTTAATTACACTCACAATAATGTGCCACCATCACCACTATCCATTTACAATCAACCTAAATAGAAATTCTGCACATTAAGCACCAGCTCCCCATTCTCTACCCGAATTCTATCCCCTGGTAGCCTATATTCTAGCTTCTAACTCTATGAGTTTGCTTATTATAATTAGTTCATATCAGTGAGATCATACAATTTTTGTCCTTTTGTGACTGGCTGATTTCACTCAACATAATGTCTTCAAGGTTCATCCACGTTGTGCTTGCATCAGAACTTCATTCCTTCTTACAACTGAATAATATTCCATCGTATGTATACACCACATTTTGTTTATACATTCATCAGTTGATGGACACTTGAGTTGCTTCATCTTTTGCACAATTGTGAATAATGCTGCTATGAACATCAGTGTGCAAATGTCTGTTCCAGTCCTTGCTTTCAGTTCCTCTGGGTAAATAGTAGTGGGATTGCCGGATCATACGGTAATTCTATACTTAGTTTCCCGAGGAATCATCAAACTGTCTTCCATAGTGGCTACACCATTTTACATTTCCACCAGCAGTAAATGAATGCTCCTATATCTCCATATCCTCTCCAACACTTGTAGTTTTCTGCTTTTTAAAAATAGTGACCACTCTAGTAGGTATGAAATATTATCTTATTGTGATTTTGATTTGCATTTCTCTAATAGCTAGTGATGTTGAACATCTTTTCATGTGCTTTCTAGCCATTTATATATCCTCTTTGGAAAAATGTCTATTCAAGTCTTTTGCCCATTTATTTTTACTGTCGCACCTTTATTTTTTACTGTTCACTGTTCACAATTTTCATACAATCCCTAGAATCAAACCAAACCTGTTAGATAGCTCCCTGCCCCTGACATTCTGTTTTATTTCTTACTAGACTCCTCTTGTCCCTTGTCCTTACATTCTGCCAGTGTCCAAGGTGTTCCCAGGGGGTGTTTACTTTAATTGAGGGCAGGTATGCAGAGCTGGCCCCCAGCAAATGGTCTGGCTTATGTCCACACCCATGAGTGTCCCTTTCCTTTGACTTCCCCACCTCTCCACGTTCTCTGCCCCAGCAGCCTTTGACCTCTCAGTGGGCAAAGGAATCAGACAGATTGGGGTTTGAGTCCTGACTCCACCATTAGTAGCCACATGATCTTGGAAAGATTCCTGATCTCTCTCAGGGCTCGTTTCTTCTTCTCTGTTGTGGAGGAAACACTCCTAGCTCAGAGGATTGCTGTGAGGATTCAAGGATTCAAGGTGTGTCAAGAGCCTGGCCCAGTGCCTAGCACACAGTATGCTCTCATTCCACGGTAGCTTCCTTCCTTCTGACTGGGAAGAGAAGACGCCTGACAAATCAGCGTCAGAGCCATGTGCTCAGGGGCATTTGTTTTATTAAAGAGCCTCTTAGAAGAGTTCAAGGAGCGACTCTCTAATGGTGGAATTTCAGGCACAATAGAGGGGGAGGGGGAGAAATCTGGCAGCAGAGATCTCCTTGGCAACAATTCAGATTCAACCAGGCAGGCCACTGCTTCTTCTGCCCACGGGTAGGTGGCACAGTGGAAAGAACACAGACCCTCTTTTTAAGGCCATGCCATTGCAGCCATGCAAGGGTCTGTCTCAGAGAGCCAGGAGGACAGGGCAAATTCATATTTATTCAACCATCCCTGTGAGGGAGGCAGTAGCTCCATGTGAGTATAAACTTGGAACTTAAGAACACCACAAGTTTTTAGGGTGATCCTACGTCCCATTCTAATGCCCTTGAAAAGTCTCCTGTCACAGGGGGTGTCCCCACAGCCTGAGGGAGCTGAGCCACCCAGGGTGAGCTCACAGTGGGGAGTATATGAATCATTTACACCCCACCTACTTTTAAAAGGATCGGAAGCGGCATGCTCAGAAAGTAATTGTGCACCTAATGCTGAATTTCTCCCCTTGTCCTTCCCATCTCTCACTGTATATATGGCCACTAAAATTAAAATCTGGTAAACGAATAGTCACAAGAATGAAATAATAATGCTGCCAATAAGAAGTTGA
The DNA here is from genome assembly GCA_029593785.1 of Cabassous unicinctus. Classification (NCBI taxonomy): domain Eukaryota; kingdom Metazoa; phylum Chordata; class Mammalia; order Cingulata; family Chlamyphoridae; genus Cabassous; species Cabassous unicinctus. Next base: position 4,823 of record JAQZBX010091632.1, read on the forward strand.
ATATTCTGTCCTATATATGATCTGCAAATACAGCCATCCTCTTCATCTTCGATGGTAATCATTTCCTTATTTTTTTTTAATTGATCTATCACTCAGCCCTTATTCACGCATAATTCTCAGTAAAGATTTGGCACCTCTAAGCTCTGCATACCCATGAGCATTTTAAACCACTGAAATACTAACAAAAAGTCACTCAACGGAGAAGGATAGTCATGCATCAACCAAAGCAGTGGCTGATATTATGTGACAACATCCTTCAGACCAAAGAGAGAGAGAGAAGGTAAGATTCAAGATGAGACAAATAGGAGAAGAATGATTTTGCCCATTTTTTAATTGGGTTGTTTTTCTTTTTATTGTTGTATTACAGTATTTCTTTATATATTCTGGATATTAAACCCTTATCAGATATGTGGTTTCCAAATATTTTTTCCCATTGAGTAGGCTGTCTTTTCACTTTCTTGACAAAGTTCTTTGAAACACAAAAGTTTTTTATTTTGAGGAAGTCTCATTTATTTATTTTGTTGTTGTTGCTTTTGCTTTGGGTATATATTCTAAGAAACCATTGTCTACCACAAGATCTTGAAGATGCTTCCCTATATTTTCTTCTAGTAGTTTTATGGTCCTGTTTCTTATATTTAGGTCTTTGATCCATCTTGAGTTAATTTTTATATAAGGTGTGAGATAGGGGTCCTTTCTCACTCTTTTGCATATAGATATCCAGTTCTCCCAGCACCATTTGTTGAATAGACTATTCTGTCCCAGTTGAGTGGACTTGGCAGCCTTCCCAAATATCAATTGGCCATAGATGTAAGGTTCTATTTCTGAACTCTGAATTTAATTCCATTGGTTAATATATCTATCTTTATGCCAGGAGCATGCTGTTTTGACTACTGTAGTTTTGTAATATGCTTTAAAATCAGGAAGTGAGTCCTCCAACTTTGTTCTTCTTTTTCAAGATGTTTTTGGCTACTCAGGAGCGCTTACCCTTCCAAATAAATTTCACAATTGGCTTTTCCATTTATGCAAAGTAGGCTGTTGAAATTTTGACTGGGATTGCATTGAATCTGTAAATCAATTTGGGTGGAATTAACATCTTAATGATATTTAGTCTTCCAATCCATGAACATGGAATGTCCTTCCATTTACTTAGGCCTTTTTTTATTTCTTTTAGCAATATTTTATAATTTTCTGTGTACAAGTCCTTTACATCATTGTTTATGTTTATTTGTAGATACTTGATTCTTTTAGTTGCTGTTGCAAATGGAAGTTTTTTCTTGATTTCATCCTCAGATTGCTCATTACTAGTGTATAGAAATACTATGATTTTTGCATGTTGATCTTGTATCCTGCTTCTTTGCTGAATTCGTTTATTAGCTCTAGTAGCTTTATTGTAGATTTTTGGGGACTTTCTATATATAGGATCATGTCATCTGCAAATAGTGGAAGTTTTACTCCTTTCTTTCCAGTTTAGATGTCTTTTATTTCTTTTACTTGCCTAATAACCCAGGCTAGAAAGTTCAGCACAGTGTTGAATAACAGTGGTGACAGTGAGCATCCTTATTTTATTTCTGATCTTAGAGGGAAAACTTTCAGTCTTTCATCATTAAGTACAATGTTAGCTGTGTGTTTTTCACATATGCACTTAATCATATTGAGGAAGTTTCCTTCTATTCCTATCTTTTGAAGTGTTTTTATCAAGAAAGGATGCTGTATTTTGTCAAATGCCTTTTCTGTGTCAGTCGAGATGATCCTGTGGTTTTCCCCCTTTGGTTTGTTAGTGTGGTTATTACATTAATTGATTTTCTTGTGTTGAACCACCCTTGCATATCTGGGATAAAACCACTTGATTGTGGTGTGTAATTCTTTTAATGTGGATTCAATTTGCAAGTATTTTGTTGAGGATCTTTGCATCTATATTCATAAGAGAAATTGGTCTATAGTTTTCTTTTCTTGTAGTAACTTTATCTAAGTAACTATATCTGGTTTTGGTATTAGGATGATGTTGGCATCATAGAATGAATTAGGTATTCCTCGCTCCTCTTCAATTTTTTGGAACAGTTTGAGTAGGATTGGTATTACTTCTTCTTGAAATGATTGGTAGAATTCACCTGTGAAATCATCTGGTCCTGGGCTTTTCTTTGTTGGGAAGTTTTTGATGACTGACTCTTTACTTGTAATTGATATGTTGAGGTCTTCTATTTCTTCTAGGGTCAGTGTAGGTTGTTGATGTGTTTCTAGGAATTTGTTCATTTTGTCTAAGTTGTATAATTTGTTGGCATACAGTTGTTCTTAGTATCCTCTTATGATCCTTTTTTCCCCTGTGTGGTCAGTAATAATGTCCCCCCTCTCGTTTATGATTTTATTTATTTGCATCTTCTCTCTTTTCCTTTAAATAAGGGTTTGAAATATTTATTGACCTTCTCAAAGAAGCAACTTTTGGTTCTGTTAATTCTATTGTTTTTTTAAACTCTCAATTCCATTTATTTCTGCTCTAATCTTTATTATTTCTTTCCTTCTGCTTGCTTTGGGATTAGTTTGCTATTCATTTTCTAGTTTGTTCAGGTATGCAGTTAGGTCATTGGTTTCAGCTCTTCTTGCCTTTTTAATATAGGCATTTAGGGCTATAAATTTCCCTATCAGTACTACCTTTGCTGCATCCCTTAAGTTTTTTTTTTTTAAGATTTATTTTATTTATTTATTCCTCCCCTCGTTGTTTTGTGCTCACTGTCTGCTCTCCGTGCCCATTCTCTGTGTGCTCTCTGTGTCTGCTTGTCTTCTCTTTAGGAGGCACCGGAAACTGAACCTGGGACCTCCCATGTGGGAAAGAAACACTCAATCACTTGAGCCACCTCAGCTTCCTGCTTGTTGTATCTCTCATTGTCTTTCCTCTTTGTGTCTCCTTGTTGTGTCACCTTGTTGTGTCAGCTCGCTGCGCCTTCCCATCACACCAGCTCACTGTCTTGCTCATCTTCTCCAGTAGGCACCAGGAACTGATCCCAGGACCTCCCATGTGGTAGGTGGGAGCTCAATCGCTTGAGCCACATCCACTTCCCCCATAAGTTTTGATAAGTTGTGTTCTCATTTTCATTCGTATCAAGATATTTACTGAATTCTCTTGCAATTTCTTCTTTGACCCAATGATTGTTTAAGAGTGTGTTGTTTAATCTCCGTATATTTGTGAAGTTTCCCTTTTTCTGCTTGTTATTGCTTTGCAGCTTCATTCCATTATGATCAGAGAAGATGCTTTGTATAATTTTAATTATTTTTAAATTTATTGAGACGTGTTTTGTGACTCAACATGTGGTCTATCCTGGAGAAAGATCCATGAGCACTTGAAAAGAATGTATATCCTGCTGTCTTAGGGTGCAATGTTCTATATATGTCTGTTAGGTCTAGTTCATTTATTATATTATTCAAGTCCTCTTTTCCTTATTGATCCTTTGTCTAGATGTTCTATCTATGGATGTAAGTGGTGTATTTAAGTCTCCAACTATTATTGTAGAGACATCTATATCTCCCTTCAGTTTTTATTTATTTTTAGGAGGTACTGAGGATTGAACTGAGGACCTTGTACATGGGAAGCAGGCGCTCAACCACTTGAACTACATCTGCTCCTCTCTTCAGTTTTCCAGTGTTTGCCTCTGATATTTTGGGGCACCATGGTTAGGTGCATAAATATTTATGATTGTTATTTCTTCTTGTTGGATTGCCCCTTTTATTAATATATAGTGTTCTTCTTTGCCTCTTATAACGGTTTTGCATTTAAAGTCTATTTTGTATGATATTAGTATAGCTACCCCAGCTCTTTTCTGGTTATTGTTTGCTTGGAATGTCTTTTTCCAGCCTTTTACTTAAAAAAAAAAATTTTTTATTTTGGAACAATTTAAGATTTACAGAAAAGTTTCAAAGACAAGGTAAGATAGAGTTTCCATTTCTACTCACCCCAGCTTTCCCTGTTGTTGGCATCTGATATCATGGTACATTTGTCCAAAGAGGCCAACATGGCTATATTTCTATTAACTAAACTCTAAACAACCAAGTGCTTTTGGATTTTTCTTGATCAATATAGAAAATAATTTCTAAGCCACTTTCCTTGGAACATTCTTAAATGACAGCTATTTAGTTTGCACTCATCTCAGAAAGCTCAAATGTGCCACTTCTAAGGAAAAGGTTTAGTCCACACAATTTAAACAGTTATTCATAAACTTCATCACTGGCCACTTCTCCTTAGGAAGGATCCAGGAAGACAGGGTTTCCATGACCCCCTCTCCCATGTTGTTTCCCTAGTGTTATCCTGCTGCCTGACTCCCTACCAGCGCAAAGCTCCTCTCAGCTTGCCTCCCATTTCCTCCAGCATTGAAAACTTCAGAAAGCACTTGATTGATTCTTCTTGGAAGCTGCTGGCCCTGGCCTCTGTGGCTCTGAGGGTCCCTGGGCCTCTCTGTGGCTGTTCTGCCAGAATGTGGGTGCCCAGACTCAGGGTCCCGCACCAGGTGGACTCCTGAGGGCCTGCCTGCCCAATGCTTTCAAGGAAGCCCTGAGAGTCTCTGTCCTTTTGGAACTACTAGAGGCAGTGTGGCCTCTAGTAGAGAGAGTGTGGCCTTTTCAGGTTGTGACCATTTTCCTGTCAGTGTGCTAAATCCCTGGAAAGGAGTGGACACACTCAGGCAATGCCCTTTCCCCCACTCCCCCCAACAAACATGGGGTCCAGCCTTTTACTTTTAACCTATTTGTGTCTTTGGGTCTAAGGAGAGTCTCTTGTAGACAGCATATAGTTTTTTTGTTGTTGTTGTTTTGTTTTTTTGTTTTTTTTTTAAGAGGTACTGGGGATTGAACCCAGGATCTCATACATGGGAAGCAGGCACTCAACCACTGAGCTACATCCACTCCCCATACTTTTTTTCTCCAATCTGTGTCTTTTGACTGGGGAGTTTAATCTATTAATATTCAATGTTATTACTGTAAAAGCAGTACTTATTTCAATCAATTTATTCTTTGTTTTTTCTATGTCATATATTCTTTGTTTTCTCTTTTTACCTTTTTAGTTAACCTTGCTGATAATCTTCATTTCTACAAACTTCTTCTGTCTTTTATTTTCAGCCTGCAGAATTCCCAGAACTCCCTTTAGTATTTCTAGTAGGGAAAGTCTCTTATTGATAAACTCTTTCAGTTTCTGTTTAACTGGGAATATTTTAAACTCTCCCTCAGTTTTGAAGGACAGTTTTGCTGGATAAAGAATTCTTGGCTGGCAGTTTTTCTCTTTCAGTACCTTAAATATATCATGCCATTGCCTTCTTGTCTCCATGGTTTTTATTGAGAAATCAGCACTTAGTCTTCTTGTGGTTCCCTTGACGAATCACTTTTCTCTTGCTCCTTTCAGCAATCTCTCTATCTTTGGCATTTGACATTTTGATTAGTATATGTCTTACAGTAGGTATATTTGGATTTATTCTGTTTGGAGTATGTTGCGTTTCTTGGACATGGATATCTATGTCTTTTATAAGAGTTGGGAAATTTTTGGCCATTATTTCCTCAGATAATCTTTTTGCCCCTTTTACCTTCTCTTCTTCTGGGACACCTGTAGCAGTTTGATATTATTTATGAATTCCAAAAATTGGTATTGGATTATTTTTGTAAATTGATCTGTTCTTCTGGGTATATTAGATTGTATCGGATTCAGAGGTTTCACTCTTACTTGATTAAATTATGATTAAGGCTTTGATTGGACCACATCAGTAAGATGTTGAGAAAACGACAAGGCAGATGAGTTAGTTAAGTTTTGAGCTGGAGCCCCGGGAAGTAAACACACAGGAGAAGAACACAGAGGAACAGCGACAGCTCCATAGACACAGCAGAGACCCTGGGAAGAGAGATGAGCCTAGTAACCTATAGCTGCAGCTGAGCCCAGAAAGAAACGGGCCCTGGGGAGAGAGAAGAGCCTTATACCAGCCTATAGCTGGGATTGGAAGGAGCTGGGACCACGGAGCCTTAAGAAGAAGAAGAAGGAGGGCTGGACCCTTGCAGACATCACCTGCCATCTTGCTCCAACACATGGCCAATGACTTTGGGTGAGAAAGTACCTCTTATGGCACCTTGAGTTGGACTCCTTAGGGCCTTGTGACTGTAAGCTTCTACCCCAAATAAATACCCTTTATAAAAGCCAACAAATTTCTGGTATTTTGCATCAGCATCTGTTTGGCTGACTAATACAACACCCATGACACATATGTTTGTGTGCTTCAGGATATCATTCAAGTCTCTGAGATCCTGCTCAATTTTTTCCATTCTTTTCTCAATCTGTTCTTCTGTCATCAATTGTCTTGTCTTCTAGTTTGCAGATTATTCTGCCTTGAAATCTGCTGTTGCATACCTCTAGTGTATTTTTAATCTCTTCTATTGTGCCTTTCATTCACATAATTTCTGTTATGTTTCCTTTTATACTCTCAAATTCTTTATAGTCACCCAGTGTCTTCTTAATATCCTTTATTTCTTTAGCAATATTTTCCTCCATCTCCTTGAATTAATTTAGGAAATTTGTTTGAATATCATTGATTAGTTGTTTCAAATTCTGTGTCTCAGGAAGCAGATGCAGCTCAAGCGATTGGGCTCTCACCTACCATATGGAAGGTCTGTGGTTCAGTTCCCGGTGCTTACTAGAGAAGACAAGCAAGCACTGTCTTCTCAATGAGCTGGCGCAATGGGCAGGCATGGCAAGCTGACACAAGATGATGCAACAAAGAGACACAAAAAGAAAAACATAATGAGAGACACAGCAAAGCAGGAGCAGAGGTTCCTGGTGCCTCCTAAAGAGGATGAGCAGGACAGTGAGCTGGTACAACAAGCAGGCGCAGTGAGCTGATGCAACAAGATGACGCAACAAGAGACACAAGAGGAAAACATAATGACAGAAACAATAAAGCCGGGAACAGAGGTGGCTCAAGTGAATATGCACCTCTCTCCCAGGTTCGGTTCCTGGTGCCTCCTAAAGAAACAAAGAAGATGAACAGACACAGCAACTGCAAAACAATGAGGGGCTGGGAGAAGATAAATAAATAAAATAAATCTTTTTTAAAAATTCTGTGTCTCCTCCAAAGTTTTGTTTCTTTGATTGGCCATATTTTCCTGTAATTTTTTGCTAATGTCCAGGCATCTGCTTATCTTTTTTTTTTAAAAAAACAATTTATTGAAGGATATCATTCATACATGAACATACATAAACTATAAGTGTTCAGTAAACAATTTATTGAAGGATATCATTCATACATGAACATACATAAACTATAAGTGTTCAGTAAACTTACAAAACAAACATACATAACATCATACAGGGCTCCCACACATCAGCCCACCACAAACATCATGCATTGTTTTGAAACATTTGTTAACAAATCTTGAAAGAGCATCGTCAAACTATTGCTACTAACTACTTAGTCCATATCTTCCTCCCCTATACGTTTTTTTAAGGATTTATTTATTTACTTTTATCCATTTTTACACACTCCCCACCCCCCACCCCTGTTTTTGCTGTTTCTGTGTCCATT
>JAQZBX010091633.1:0-12369 GCA_029593785.1 Cabassous unicinctus
GCAAGGAAATAAAATAAGAAGAACAAAGTGTCAAAGAGAAAACTTAACACACACACAGAACCACCAGCTAAATAAAACTCTAGAGCAGAGAGAGCAGCTAATCAAATGAATAAACCCGTCAAGATAAAATGATGACCAGAGGGCAACAAAAAATTACAAACCACACTGAGAAACAGGAAGACATGGACCAGTCCAATGAACAAACTAAAAACCAGGAACAGATGCAGAAAATCGAACAACTAATCAAAGTTTTCCAAACAAATATCATGGACCAACTTAATGAAGTAAAAGAAGAGATTAAGGATATTGAAAAGATACTGGGAGAACATACTGAAGAAATTGTAAACATACATAAAAAGATAACGGATATGATGGTGATCAATGGCACAATCCAAGAAATAAAAAACACCCTGAATTCACATAACAGCAGATTTAAACAGGCAGAAGAAAGAATTAGTGATGTGGAAGACAATACATCTGAAATCAAACAGATAGTAAAACAGATAGATAAAAAGATAGAAAAAATCCAACAGGAACTCAGGGATTTAACTGACAACACAAAATGCACAAGCATACGCATTATAGGCATCCGAGAAGGAGAAGAGAAGGGAAAAGGAACAGAAGGAGTATTGAAGGAAATAATGGCTGAAAACTTCCCAACCCTATTGAGAGAGATGGATGTACATGACCAGGAAGCACAGTGCACCCCAAACAGTATAAATCCCAGCAGGCCAACTCCAAGACATATACTTGTCCAAATGTCCAATGGTCAAGACAAAGAGAAAATACTAAAGGAAGCAAGAGAAAAGAGAACCATCACATACAAGGGAAGCACAATAAGATTAAGTGCTTATTTCTCATCTGAAACCATAGAGGCAAGAAGGCAGTGGAATGACATAGTTAAAGTACTAAGAGAAAAAAATTCCAGCCAAGAATTTTGTATCCAGCAAAACTGTCATTCAAAAATGTTGGAGAGTTCAAAATATTCACAGATAAACAGAAATTAAGAGATAAGCCAATAAGAAACCTGCACTTCAAGAAATATTAAAGGAGGTTCTACAAATTGAAAGGAAAAACAGGAGAGAGAGAGTTGGAGGAGAGAGTAAGAACAACTAAAAAGACAAAAGGAAAATAAAAACAACATATGACATACATTAACCCAAAGAAAATAAGGCTGAAGTAAGAAATTTGTTGCGAGTAATAACACTGAATGCTAATGGATTAAACTCACCAGTCAAGGGACACAGATTGGCAGAATGGATAAGGAAATATGATCCATCTATATGCTGTCTACAAGAAACCCTCCTTCAACCCAGCGATTCAAGGAGGCCGAAAGTGAATGGTTGGAAGGCAATCTTACAAGCAAACACTAGCCAAAAAAGGGCAGGAGTAGCTATCCTAATATCAGACAAAATAGACTTTAAATGCAAAACTATTTTAAGAGACAAAGTTGGACACTATATGTTAGTAAAAGAGGTAATCTCTCAAGAAGAGAGAACAATCATAAACATATATGCACCTAATTGGAGTGCCTCAAAATACATGAGGCAAACACTGGAAAGACTAAGTGGAGAAATGAATGCTTCAACAATTATAGTGGGGGACTTTAATACACCATTATCACCATTAGACAGAACATCCAGACAGAGAATCAATAAAGAAACAGAGACTCTGAACAATACATTAGAGGACCTGGACCTAATAGACATATACTGAACATTACACCCAAATACAGCAGGATTTACATTCTTCTGGAGTGCACATGGATCATACTCCAAGATAGACCACATGCTAGGCCACAAAACAACTCTCAATGAATTCAGAAAGATTGAGATTATACAAAGTAATTTCTCTAACCACAATGGAAGAAACTGGAAATGACTAAGGGCCAGAGAAACAGATTAGGCACAAAGATATGGAAGTTAAACAACACATTCTTAGACAAACAGTGGGTCAAGGAGGAAATCTCAAAAGAAATCAGTAACTACCTTGAAACTAATGAAAATGACAACACAACATATCAAAACCGATGGGATTCAGCCAAAGCTGCCCTGAGAGGGAAGTTCATTGCCATAAATACATGTATTAAAAAAGAAGAAAGAGCTAAAATTGAGACCTAACTGCACACTTGGAGGAATTGGAAAAACAACAACAAACTAAACCTAAAGGAAGTAGAAAGAAGGAAATAATAAAGATTAGAGCAGAACTAAATGAAATAGAGAATAAGAAAGCACTAGAAAAAATAAACAAAAGCAAAAGCTGGTTCTTTGAGAAGATCAATAAAATTGACAAACCCTTAGCCAGACTAACAAAGATAAAGAGAGAACAGATGCAAATACACAAAATAAGGAATGAGTAAGGGTATATCACTACTGACCCCACAGAATTAAAGAGTATCATAAGAGGATACTTTGAAAAATTATATGCCAACAAGAATGATAATTTAGAGGAAATAGACAAATTTCTAGAAACTCATAAACAGCCTACATTGACAAAAGAAGAAACTGATGAACTCAAGAGTCCAATTACAAGTAAAGAGATAGACTCAGTCATCAAAAACCTCCCAACTAAGAAGAGCCCAGGACCAGATGGCTTCACAGCTGAATTCTGCCAAACATTCAGGAAAGAGCTAACAACAATCCTGCTTAAGGTCTTCCAAAAAATAGAAGTAGAAGGAATATTGCCTAACTCATTCCATGATACCAACATTACCCTAATATGAAAGCCAAACAAGATACCGCAAGAAAGGAAAATTACAGACCAATTTCTCTAATGAACCTAGATGCTAAAATCCTCAACAAAATACTTGCTAACACATTCAAGAACATACAAAAAGAATTATACACCATGACCTGTGGGTTTCATCCTGGGTATGCAAGGATGGTTCAATATAAGAAAATCAATCAATGTACTATACCACATAAACAGATTGAAAGAAAAAAATCACATGATCATCTCTATAGCTGCAGAAAAAGCATTTGACAAAATACAGCATCCTTTCCTGATAAAAACACTGCAAAAGACAGGAATAGAAGGAAACTTTCTGAATATGATAAAGGGTAGTTATGAAAAACCCAAAGCTATCATCTGATCTTCAATGGTGAAATCCTAAAAGCCTCCCCTCTGAGATCAGGAACAAGGCAAGAATGTTCACTATCACCACTCCTATTTAACATTGTCTTGGAAGTACTTGCTCGAGCACTGAGGCAAGAAAAAGATAAAAAACACATCCAAATTGGAAAAGAAAAAGTAAAAATTTCATTATTTGCAGACGACATGATCCTATATGTAGAAAGTCCTGAGAAATCTACAACAAAGCTTCTAGAACTTAAAAGGAGTTCAGTAATGTCACAGGCTATAAGATCAATGCTCAAAAATCAGTAACATTTATTTACACTAATAATGAGCAATCTGAGGAGGAAATCAAGAAAAAATATAATTTGCAATAGTAACTAAAAGAATCAAATACCTAGGAATAAATTTAACTAAAGATGTAAAGGACTTGTATACTGAAAACTACACAACACTGTTAAAGGAAACCAAAGAAGACTTAAGTAAATGGAAGAATATTCCCTGTTCATGGATAGGAAGACTAAACATGATCAAGATGTCTATCCTACCCAAACTAATCTACAGATTTAATGCAATCCCAATGAAAATCAACACTGTATTTTTTAAGGAACTGGAAAAACTAACTATGAAATATATTTGGAAAAGTAAGAGGCCCCAAATTGCCAAAAACAAATTGAAAAAGAAAAACGAATTTGGAGGTATCACACTATCTTACTTTAAAACATACTACAAAGCTACAGTGCTCAAAATGCATGGTATTGACACAAGGATATACATACTGACCAATGGAACCAAATTGAGAGTTCTAATATAGATCCTTGCATATACAGTCATCTGAAATTTGACAAAGCCACCAAGCCCACTCAGTTGGGAGAGAATGGCCTCTTTAACAAATGGTACTTGGAGAACTGGATATCCATATCCAAAAGAATGAGAGAGGAACATCATCTCACACCTTATATCAAAATCAACTCAAGATGGATCAAAGATCTAAATATAAGAGCCAAAACCATAAAGACCTTGGAAGATAATTTAGGGAAGCATCTACAGGACCTTATAATAGGAAATGGTTTCATGAACTTCACACCCAAAGCATGAACAGCTGAAGAAAAAAATAGATAAATGGAATCTACTCAAAATTAAAAACTGCTGCACCTCAAAGGACAGTATCAAGAAAATAAAAAGGCAGCTTACACAATGGGAGAAAATATTTGGCAACCATATATCTGATAGGAGTCTAATATACTGTATATATAAAGAAATCATACACCTTAATAATAAAAGGACAAACAATCCACTTAAAAAATCGGCAAGTGACCTGAAAAGACACTTCTCCAAGGAAGAAATACAAATGGCCAAAAAGCACATGAAAAACTGTTAAACATCACTAGCTATTAGGGAAATGCAAATCAAAACTACCATGAGATACCATCTTACACCCATTAAATGGTAGCTATTAAAAGAAAGAGCAGACTATAAGTGTTGGAGAGGATGTGGAGGAATGGGAACCCTCATCCACTGCTGGTGGGATTGTGGAATGGTCCAGCCACTGTGGAGGACAGTTTGGGGGTTCCTCAGAAAACTAATAATAGATCTTCCATATGATCCTCTGATTCCACTCCTGTGTATATATCCAGAAGAATTGAAAGCAAAAACACTAACAGATAAATGCACACCAATGTTCATAATGGCATTGTTCACTATTGCCAAAAGTTAGAATCAACCCCGGTGCCCATCAACATATGAATGGATAAACAAAATTTGGTACATACATACAATGGAATATTACTCAGCTGTAAGAAGGAATAAAGTGCTAACACACTGAATAACATGGATGAATCTTGAAGACCTTACGTTGAGTGAAGCAAGCCAGGCATTGAAGGATGAACAGTACATGACCTCACTGATTTGAATTGAGGAAAGTGAGCAGTCTCTGAGAACCATTGTTTGAAAGATAGGTTAACAAGAGAGAGAAAGAGAAGAAATGGTGTGAGCCATCACCCATATGGACATAATCTATGGTAAAGTGATAGACTATAGTTGAATATTGAAGGATAGGACAGGTGGGTAGAGACATTACTGGATTTGTAAGTGCAGGGTTGAAAGGTGGGTAGATTAGGAAGGGTGGGTTAGAATACCCAGGATACTGGGGGGAGAGATGGGAGAGGGACCAGGTGAACACGGGATTTGTGGGTATGATGTTGAAAGTGCAGGAGTGGGAGTGCTCTTATAGCAATATGATAAGGTAGTGTCACTGGTTTAGGGTGTTGGTTGAGGGATCATTCAGGATGGGGCACATCTGGAGTAGGATTCTGGGGAGTGTGTGAGTGTTCATCCTGTCATAATGTGTTGTCGGTGAGTGGAGACTCACATGGTGAGTGAGAAGGAGAAGGACCCCCATCTTTGGGAGGACTGATTCACCCAGAAACAGAAAGGTGGGCATCTCTTATAAGCAAGGGTGGATCCTCATAGGAGAGGACAATAAGCATGTCAAGACCTCTTGTTGCATGTAACTGTGAATCTTGTCATCCAAAGAGTCAAGTCAGGGGGGTGTCATGTGCCCCAGGGGGATGAGGAGGGAGGAACAGAAAAGATCAAACAGGGGGTATTTAGTGGTCAGGGGAAATGTTCTTCATTACCTTACAGTGATGGACACAGGACATGATAAATACCATCAAAAATTATTAAACTGTACCATCTAAATTGTAAACTATACTGTAAGCCATTGACAATGTTTGGTAGCTATGTTTCTCTATCTGTATAACAGTTATAACAATGCTACCATCCACATACAAAAAGATTTTAATATGGGGTGAGGAAAGGGGAAGGATGTTGGGTATATGAGGGTCTCTAGTATTCTGTGTGTGACTTTGCTGTGACCTAAAACTTCTTTGAAAGTTAAACGAAAATTTGGGAGACACTGGGAGGTGAGAGGGGGAAGGTGCCACAGTACAGACTGGACACACTATAATGCAGTGATAGAAGGAAAAATGTTTAAAATATTTTTTTTTTATTTTTAGTTTTTTCCCATTTTTTGAATATCCCAATCTTTTAATTTTACTTTATTTTAAGTGTTGTTTTTTTTTTAATTTCCATGTGTTTTATCTCTTACATTTAAACTTGTCATTATTATTTCATTTGCCTATTCATTGTATTTGGCTATTCTATGGGCTTCATCTTTAAAGAAGGTTTGATCACAGAAAGGCTACAACATAGGTGGGAGAGGATCATTGGTGGAGGGTGTCAGGGATGGGTGTTTCAAGGGAGGAAGTTCACCTGAATATACATAAAAGATACATAAAATTGTTCAAATGATCAAAGGGGTGGGGCATGGTCACAGTGGGTGGAGAATCACTCAATAAATGAAAGAATACTGAATTCCCAGCCTGGAGAGCTCTGCCACATTCTCCAAGGGAGCAGCGACAGTCCCCAAGAGCAAGGGCAGTGTCTGGCAAAGGAGGATGGTCCACTAATGGGTTCTTGTTATTGATGACTAGCCCTAGGAATCTCTGCTCTTGTAATTGAAATTAGCCTACTGTTATGGGTGTCTAAGGGTTGCCACCTGAGAGTCTCTTTGTTGCTCAAATGTGGCCTCTCTCTAAGCCAAACTCAGCATATGAATGCATTACCTTCCCCCCCAGTGTGGGACATATCTCCCGGGGATGAGCCTCCTTGGCAAAGAGGGATTAATACCAAGTGCCAACTGGCAATATGACTGGAAAAAGACCTTGAATAAAAGGGGGAAAAGGTAAAGACAAATGAAATCATATGGCTAAGAGACTTCAAAGAGAGTCGGGAGGTCATCCCACAGGTAATGCTTATGCACACCTCAGTAGGATCTCATAGAACACCAAAGTGGATATCACCCCAAACAGAAGGGTTTGAGTGCTCTGGAGTAACCCAGGTCCTATATAAGGGGGAGTAGCTCCAGAGATTGATGCCTTATCAGTGGGCTATGCTTTGGATTCTGTGCTTCTGAGAGTGACAGAGTTGGAATCAAATAAGTCTCCCTGCACAAGGTCCATCAGTCCCTTCTATTCAACCCTATATGTGGTGCTGGAGTTTGTAGGTGTACTTCCAGAGACTGGAGGCTTTGGCCTGCCCATGTGTCAGCTGTGCCTGGAATCTCATTGGAGCTGCAACTCCTGCTCTACAGCTCAATGGACTCACCCAAGATACCTGGTGAGGAGATGATGATGGACAACAGCCATCCCAGGGAATGGAGAGAGTCTACAACTGCAGGCAGGATTATCCCCTCCATCTTATCCATGGGATATAAGCCCCCTCTCACTTGGAGGTAGAGTGGACAGCACCATCCCAGACTCCTCAGGATTTGGGGAAGAGCTATGGACTAGAGGACTTACTGGTATTCTGTTGTAGACATATTTTGATTCAAGCAATGGAAGAAATTACAACATTAATATGGACCCAGTGGCCACTGGACAATTTGGGGGCAGGGAGAAGGAAAAGCAATTGTAATAAAGGGGCTTTTTCAGGATTTGGGAATTATCCCAAGTTACATTACAACGACAAATATAGGCCATTTTACATCAGCATTTAACATGCCGAACTGTGTGGGAGAGAGTGTGGTCTATAATGTGATAAGTGGCAAAGCCCCAGGATGTGTATATCCATTGCAGGTGATGTGTTGCACTAATGAAAGATGTTTATGTGGGAGGTTGTGAGAGGTGTGGGAGGTGGAGAACATGGGAATCCCTGTATTTTTGTGTAACATTTATGTAATGTAAGCATCTTTTAAAATATTAAAATAAATAAATAAATAAATAAATACATTTTTTTTTGACATTTTGCCTTTCATCACCACAAGATCTGGTGTCCTGTCTGTACAGCGGCATCTTCCCCCACTCATTGCCCAGTGTCTCACAATTTTCCATTTTGTTTTCAAAGAAGTTTTAGTTCACAGCAATGTCACACACAGAATATAGGAGATGCTCATATACCCAACATCCTCCCCCTTTCCTCCCCCCTCCCCATATTAATAACTTTTTATATGTGGATGGTACCTTTGTTACAGCTGATATACAAATAGTGAAACATAGCTACTAAACATAGTCAAAGGTTTACTTTATGGTTTACATTTTAGACTGTACACTTTTATAAATTTTGATGATATTTACCATGCCCTGTGTCCATCATTATAAGATCATGTAGAACACTTCTACTGCCCACTAAATACACCCTGTTCAACCCATTCTATTTCTCTATCCCCTTCCCCTCAGGGCCCATGGCAACTCCCTGGCTTCACTCCTTAGATGACAAGATTCATAGTTACATGCAACAACACTGAAGTCTTGACACATTGGTTTGTCCTCCCTTCTTAGGAATTGCCCGTGCTCTTGAAAATTCCTGCCTGTATATTTGTGAACAAATTGGTCACACAGGGAATGGGAGTCCAATTCCTCCTGCTCATTATGTGGATCTCCACCCAGTGATACAACACATTATGACAGAATGATCACTTGCACAATCCCTAGAAGCCTTTTCCAAATGTCCCCACCCCACCCCGCCATCCAACACCCTCAACCAGTAACCCTTCCTTGTCATATTGTCTCTGGCTATTCAGGGCCTCTTACCCTTCCAAATAAATTTTGTAGTTAGTTTTTCCAATTCATTAAAATATGCTGTGCTGATATTTAATGGGACTACATTTAATCTGTAGATTAGTTTGGGTAGGATAGACATCTTTATGATGTTTACTCATCCTATCCATGAACAGGGAATATTCTTCCATTTATTTAAGTCTTCATTGATTTCTTTTAACAGTGTTTTGTAGTTTTCTGTATATAACTCCTTAACATCTTTAGTTAAATTTATTCCTAGGTATTTGATTCTTTTAATTATTATTGTAAATGGTATTTTTTTCTTGATTTCCTACTCAGATTGCTCATTATTGGTGTACAGAAATGCTACTGATTTTTGAGCATTCATCTTATAGACTGAGACTTTACTGAATTCTTTTATAAGTTCTAGAAGCTTTGCTGTAGATTTCTCAGGGTTTTCTATGTATAGGATCATGTCATCTGCAAATAGTGAGATTTTTACTTCTTCCTTTCCAATTTGAATGTCCTTTATATCTTTTTCCTGCCTCAGTGCTCAAGCAAGTACTTCTAACACAATGTTAAATAGGAGCAGTGATAGTGGGCATCTTTGTCTTGTTCCTGATCTTAGAGGGAAAGATTTTAGGATTTCACAATTGAAGAGGATGTTAGCTGTGGTTTTTTCATATATACCTTTATCATGTTCAGAAAGTTTCCTTCTATTCCTATATTTTGCATGTTTTTTTATCAGGAAAGGGTGTGGTATTTTGTTGAATGCTTTTCCTGCATCTATAGAGATGATCATGTGTTGTTGTTTTTTTTCTTTCAATCTGTTTATGTGCTGTATTACATTAATTGATTTTCTTATGTTGAGCCATTCTTGCATACCCGGGATGAAACCCACTTGGTCATTGTGTATAATTCATTTGATATGTTGTTGAATGCGATTAGCAAGTATTTTGTATGTTAGCATCTAGATTCATTAGAGAGATTGGTCTGTAATTTTCCTTTCTTATGGCATCTTTTTTTTGGCTTTGGTAGTAGGGTAATATTGGCATCATAGAATGAGTTGGACAATGTTCCTTCTACTTCTATTTTTTGGAAGAGCCTAAGTAGGATTGGTGTTAGTTCTTTCCAGAATATTTTGTAGAATTCACCTGTGAAGCCATCTGGTACTGAACTCTTCTTAGTTGGGAGGTTTTTGATGACTGAGTCTATCTCTTTACTTGTAATTGGACTGTTGAGTTCATCAGTTTTTTCTTTCGTCAATGTAAACTGCTTATAAGTTTCTAGGAATTTGACCATTTCCTATTAATTACCATTTTTGTTGGCATATAATCTTTCAAAGTATCCTCTTATGATACTCTTTATTTCTGTGGGGTCAGTGGTGATATCCCCATCCTCATTTCTTACTTTTTGTATTTACCTCTGCTCTTTTCCTTTCTTTGCTTTCTGGCAAAGGGTTTGTCAATTTTATTGATCTTCTTGAAGAACCAGCTTTTGGATTTGTTTATTTTTTCTAGTGCTTTCTTATTCTCTATTTCATTTAGTTCTGCTCTAATCTTTGTTATTTCCTTCTTTCTACTTCCTTTGGGGTTAGTTTTTCCAATTCCTCCAGGTGTGCAGTTAGGTCTTCAATTTTAGCTCTCTCTTCTTTTTTGGTATATGCATTTATGACTATGAATTTCCCTCTCAGTACAGCTTTTGCTGCATCACATAGGATTTGATATATTGTGTTGTCAATTTTCATTTGTTTCAAGGTAGTTACTGATTTCTTTTGAGATTTCCTCCTTAACCCACCCACTGTTTGTCTAAGAGTGTGTTGTTTAATTTCCATATCTTTGTGCCTAATCTTGTTCTCTGGCCCTTACTGATTTCCAATTTCATTCCATTGTGGTCAGAGAAATTACTTTGTATAATCTCAATCTTTCAGAATTCATTGAGATTTTTTCTGTGGTCTATCTTAGAGTATGATCCATGTGCACTCGCGAAGAATTTATATCTTGCTGTATTTTGGTGTAGTTTTCTGTATATGTCTATATGGTCCAGATCCTCTAATGTATTAACCAAAGTATTTGTTTATTTATTGACTCTTTGTTGAGATGTTCTGTCTTCTGGTTATAATGGTGTATTAAAGTCCCACACTATAATTGTAGAGGCATCTATTTCTCCACTTAGTTTATCCAGTGTTTGCCTGATGTATTTTGTGGTGCTCCTGTTAGGTGCCTAAATGTTTATGATTGTTCTTTCTTTTGGAAAGATTAACTCTTTCACTAATATATAGTGTCCATCTTTGTCTCTTACAAAAGTTTTACATTTAAAGTCTATTTTGTCCAATATTAGTATAGCTACTCACACATTTTTTTTTTTTATATTGTTTGCCTGTAAGACTGTTTCCCAGTCATTCACTTTCAGCCTCCTTGAATTCTTGTAACTAAGGTGGGTTTCTTATAGACAACATATAGATGGATTATATTTCCTAATCCATTCTTCCATTCTGTGTCTCTTGACTGGTGAGTTTAACCTATTAACATTCATTGTTATTACTCTCAAGAAATTACTTACAGTAACCATATTTTCTTTGGGTTTATGTATGTCATATGTTGTTTTTATTTCTCTTTTTGTCTTTTTCATTGTTCTTACACTTTTTTCCATCTCATTCTCTTCCGTTTTTTCCTTTCAACCTGCAGAACTCCCTTTAGTATTTCTTGAAGGGCAGGTTTCTTGTTGGCATACTCTCTTAATTTCTGTTTATCTGAGTATTTTGAACTCTCCATCATTTTTGAATGCCAGTTTTGCTGGATAGAGAATTCTTGGCTGTAATTTTTTTCTCTTAGTACTTTAACTATGTCATTCCAGTGCCTTCTTGTTTCCATGTTTCAGATGAAAAATAAGCACTTAATCTTCTTGAGCTTTCCTTGTATGTGATGGTTCTCCTTTCTCTTGCTGCTTTCAGGATTTTCTCTTTGTCTTGACCATTGGAGACTTTAACAAGTATATGTCTTGGAGTAGGCCTGTTGGAATTTATACTGTTTGGGGTGTGCTGCATTTCCTGGACTTGTCCATCCATCTCCCTCAACAGGGTTGGGAACTTCTCAGCCATTATTTCCTCCAACACTCCTTCTGTCCCCTTTCCCTTCTCTTCTCCCTCTGGGATGCCTATAATGCATATGTTTTTGCATTTTGAGTTGTCATTCAAATCCCTAAGTCCCTGCTGGATTTTTCCTATTTTTTTTATCTATCTGTTCTACTATCTGTTTGATTTCAGATGTATTTTCTTCCACATCACTAATTATTTCCTCTGACTGTTCAAATCTACTGTTATATTCTTCCAGTGTCTTTTTGATCTCTTGGATTGTGCCATTCATCACCATCATATCTGTTATCTTTTTATGTATTTTTACAGTTTCCTCAGTATGTTCTCCCAGTGTCTTCTTAATATCCTTAATCTCTTCCTTCACTTCATTAAGTTGGTCCATGATATTTGCTTGGACATCTCTGATTTGTTTTTTAATGTTCTGCACCTCTTCCTGATAATTAATTTGTCTATTGGACTGGGCCATGTCTTCTTGTTTCTTAGTATGGTTTGTAATTTTTTTTTTGCCCTCTGGTCATCTTTTTATCTTGATGGGCTTATTCACTTGATTAGCTTCTCTGTTTACTCTAAGGTTTTATTTAATTGCTGTTTTTGTGTGTGTGTTAAGTTTTCTCTTTGACATTTTGTTCTTCTTATTCTATT
>JAQZBX010091634.1:0-12365 GCA_029593785.1 Cabassous unicinctus
TCACTCTCAGGAGCACAAACTCCAAAGTAGGGCCCCCTGGCAAGGCACCAAACTCCGGAGCTATCTTGAGCCTGTCTTTGCTGTTCCCTCCACCTTCCCCGCCCGCACTCTCTCCCACCCTATCATGGCTTGGACCAGGACTCTGGGAGCAGGGAGAGAGGCTGGTTGGGGACACAGCCTGGAGGCAGAAGCAGCAGGACTTGCTGAAAGGGGGGTGGGGGGTGGAGGTGGGGTAATTCCTCTTCCTCTTCTCCCCTCTGGTCCCAGGAAGAGCAGATGAGGCAGAAGGATTCCCGGGCGCGGCTCACCAGCTCCATCCTCAGGAACGCCAAGATCATCAAGTTCCATGGCTGGGAGGAAGCCTTTCTGGAGAAAGTCCTGCGGAGCCGCTGCCGGGAGCTGGACGCCCTGAAGACCTCTGGCCTCCTCTTCTCCGTGTCTCTGGTGTCCTTCCAAGTGTCCACATTTCTGGTGATGCCATTTCTTTCTGCAGAGTGGGGGGTGGGGGGAGACAGCTGCAGGAGGGGGATGAAGCCACAGAGCCCCCAGGACGTGGTGACAGTCCCTTGCTTCTCGGAGCCCCTCTGCAGACTGCTCCATCCATCCAACAGCTACCCATCCCGGATCTTGTCCTCCCTCGTGGGTCCCTGCTTTCCACCGAGTTAGCCAATCCATCACAGCATCCCCGTGAGGGTGGCAATGGCCAAGAAGGCCTGACACTTCTCCGGAGAGCTCCAGGCATCTGTGATGCTGTGTCTTCTGACATGGGGAGCAGGTCACAGGTCCAGGGGCTTGCAGAGCTGGAACCACCAGTAACTGCAGCTTCCCTGGTGTTGGCCGCTGCGGGCTCAGCAGCCCCCTCGCGGAATGAGGTGCCTTTCTCCCCTTCTCAGATTGGTGGCACAGATAGCAGCCAGCTGAAGCTCTGAGGGCCCCGCTGTGGCTGCAGCCGTGCCCTTGCTCACAGACCCTCAGAGACAGAGCACTGCCCCCAGCATAAATCCCACCCTTCATCCAACACCCAAGGTTGGGCACCGCCATTTCCTCCAGGATCTAGAACCACAGGGCCACTGCCAGGATGTCAGGCATCACCAACACAGCTGACACTCAGAGCCAGGGGCCCTCCACCAAATAGGACCACGGGGTCACCGCCAGGCCTGGCGACCATGACACCAAGTGGCTGCCACTAGACGTGACCATCACACGACCACACCAAATGACCATGACACCAGGTGACCTTCACACCATGACATCAAATGACCACCACACTGTCAAACCAAGTGACCATCACACCAAGTCACAGTCACACTATCAAACCAAGTGGCCATGACACCGTTACCACCACACTAAGTGACCACCATGCCGTTCCACCAAGTGACCAGCATATCATCACCACATGACCCCTAGAACCAAAACATAGCCAGACCTAGTACTAAACCATTTCCTGGTGACACGAGAACAACACATGCCACCAATACCTAGAGCCCTCCACTGCTGCTGACACTTCAGCATCATCTTCTGAGGGATTCTAGAATCATAAGTCTCACCCATGTCTAGGACCTGAAAGATGTCACCAGGATCTAAAAGTACAGTATCCCCCTGTGCCTGAAACCAAGTGTTTTTGATACCTAGAACCATGGGACTGCACATCCATTCCCCTTCAATGCTTCTTACTCTTTAAGAGAGAACTGCATGCCTTTATGGCCTAGGAATGAGGACTGTGGGGAGACAAAATTTGGGGAGATATCTATGCAGAGGGGAACCCATTCCAGCATTGCCTGCTTGGCCACATAAACTACTGTCAACACGGCAGCTTGCCCAGGCTTCCTGGCCTCATTCCACTGCCGTAGAGGCAGCCTCATTGTCACCCCCCTCCCTCATCATGCGTGGCATGCAGGTTGCACTGGTTGTGTTTGCTGTCCATACCCTGGTGGCCGAGGAGAATGCCATGGATGCAGAGAAAGCCTTTGTGACCCTCACGGTTCTCAACATCCTCAACAAAGCCCAGGCTTTCCTGCCATTTTCCATCCACTCCGTTGTCCAGGTGAGATGAGCAGGTGGCGCCCTCTTGGAGGAGCTGTCTGGGAGTGTAGGCTGGGCCTGGACTCCATCCACCCTAGGGCCCCTGCCAGCAGGGGAGGAAGAAAAAAGGAGGCGTAAGAAGGGGGCAATGACACAGAGCAGGAAAAGGGGCCAGAGGCTTGGGACAAGAAAGAGGATGGGCAGAGATGACAGGAAAAAGATGTCAGAAAGGAGATAACCTTTGTCCGGAAGGCAATATGGCGACCGCAGCCAACATCCTCAAAATATGCATGCTCATCGATTCAGCAAGTCCACATGCTGGAATTCATTCTGATCCCCCGATTACACAGAGCAATTGTATTTCTGCTCTTTTAAAATGGGCATGATGGAAGCGGGAGTGGCTCAGTCTGTAGAGCCCCCGTTTACCATATGGGAGGCCCCGGGTTCGCTTCCCGGAGCCTCCTGGTGAGGGCAGGCCGGCCCGCGCGGCGCGAGGGGCTGATGCAGCAAGACCTCCCAACAGGAAGCGGGTGTGGCTCAACTGATAGAGCCCCCGTTTACCATGTGGGAGGTCCCGGGTTCGCTTCCCGGGGCCTCCTTGTGAGGGCAGGCCGGCCCACGCGGCGCGAGGGGCTGATGCAGCGGAACCTCACAGCAAGGGGGAGATAAGCAGACACGGAGAAAACACACAGCCAATGGACACAGCAAGCACAAGCAGCAAGGGGGGGATAAATAAATAAATAAATAAATCTTTAAAAAAAAAAAAATAGGCATGATGAGAATAAGTAAATTGTTGCATAACTGAGCCACACATATTTTAATTGCTGCTGCTTTAGTTATCAAAGATGGGATTTGGGTGGTAGGAAGGAGGAGGGAGGTGGATGAAGTTTGGAATTATTTCTTATAAAGGCCTGATCATGCTCTTAGGAAGTCTGCCATCCCCTTCCCCACCTTCCCTGCAAAACGGCAGGTTGGTGGTTCCAATGATGCTAATTAGGGATGAGGAGATGGACGCGAACCCCCGCCATCATCCGCATCACCTCAGTGGGCCTCGTCTTCCCGTAATCTAGACATTCTGTACAGATGCCTTGCCAACTCTCTGCACTGGGTAGACAGGAAGCTTCCCCATGCCCCTTGGACACCCAACACCCGAGGCCTGAGTTCTTCCCTCTTCCGGCATTGGTGACCTGGAGCTTTGGTTTCCCCAGGCCCGGGTGTCCTTTGACCGCCTGGCCGCCTTCCTCTGCCTGGAAGAAGTGGACCCTGGCGCCGTGGCCTCGACTCCCTCCAGATGCTGTGAGTGCTGAGTTCAGCCAGCAGCGTGGGAGGGATGGGGGGCGGAGGGTACAGGCCACGCGACCCCAGCCCACCACTGGAAAGCCAGCTTCCTAGCTGGGGGAGACCAGTGGGGCTGCCGGAAGCATTTGGTTGTTTCTCTAAAATTCAAATTTAACTGGGCAACTGTACCCTAGAGACCATGTCTGCTCATTAGACTCACTGAGGAGCTTTTTAAAGATACCAGTACCGGGCGCCACCACCCAGGGATTCCATTTATTTGGTTTGGGCTCGTCTGGTGGGAATCAAGCATCTGGCTCCTTCCCTCATTATACAGATGAGGCGATCCAGAGAAGTAGGGAGATCCAAGTCCCAGGTTCCACCTGTGGTCCAGGTGAAATTAATAACACCAGCTGTCACCCTCTAAGGGGCCCCTGATTGGGTCTAAATTATATCAGAGCCACAAGTTTTTTCTGTAAAGGGCCAGATGGTCAATGTTTTAGCCTCGTGGGCTGGCTCTAGCACAACTACCCAACTCTGCCGATGTCTGGGGAAAGCAGCCACAGCCAATATGTAAAGAAATGGGTGTGGCTGTGTGCCAATAAAACTTTATTTACAAAAGTAGGCAGTGGGCCAAATTTGTGGACCCCTGAATTATGAATCATCCATAAGAGAGGGAAAGAGACCATCCCAGGGTCTCACAGCATGCTAGTGAGTAGCAGGGCAATTCCTTCCTTGGTGGGAGAGATTTTCTGTTGCAGCCCCTGCTGCCTTTGGAGGGCCGGCCCTGGGGGGGTGGGGGGTCTTGCCTATAACTGGCCTTTTATGCCCTGCAGCTGCAGGGGAGGATTGCATCACCGTACGCAACGGCACCTTCGCCTGGTCCCAGGAAAGCCCTCCCTGCCTCCAGAGGTACCAAACAGTTTCCCTTTAACTATCCTCATGTTTTCAGGGAGCTGTGTGGGATTCTCACTGCTTCTTCTGGGAGAGGTGGTGCTGGAAACCCAGGCCTGGCAGGGGAGGTCAGGCTGGCCTGGTGATTTGCAGGGAGATTCCCAGGCCCCCAACCCTTGTGGAGCGAGTCTTGGGAAAGCAAAAGCTCATGCAGAGAGGAGATGGCCCTTGAGCCTCCCCCATCAGAGAACAGTGGCCCCCTCTGCTCCTCAGGTTGCCCAAGATGATGCCCAGGGAGGCCTGGCTGAGGCCGCCAGTCTGTGCCCAGGCCTGTCCATCCTGTGTCAGTCCCCAGGGCATTGTCACCTCTAGCCCCCAACTCTTTGGCTGAGTCTTTATGGCAGAAAATTCTCGCTGGCCCCAAAACTCGCTAAGAAGGGAAAGAAAATACTCTGGGTGGCATTTGTGTGGATGATCATTTGCTCATTCCATGGTATTTATTGAGCACTTACTATGTGCCAGGCCCTGTTCTAGGCACTGGGGGTACAGCAAGGAGCCAGCCAGATAAGGACCCTGCTTTCTTGGGGCTGACATTCCATTGGGGGGGAGGGCACAAGTAGGAAATCAGGGGAAGAAACTGAGCAGAGTTTTGAGGGAGGGTCTTGTGGAGGGAGAGACATTCTAGAACAGGAGGTGAGGGTAAGCCTGACATTTGAGCTGAGCTCATAATGAAGCAAGACTTATAGGTATCTGGGGTAAGAGCTTTCTAGGCAGTGGGAATAGCAAGTACGAAGGTCCTGAGGCAGGAGTGTGCCCAGACCACGGCTTCCCAGTCTCCACACTATTGGCATTCTGGACCAGATAATTCTATGTGGGGTGTATGTGTGTGTGTGTGTGTGTGTGTGTGAACTCTGCATTCTAGGATGTTTAGCAGCCTCCCTAGCCTCTACCCACTAAATGCCAGTAGCACCTCCCCCCAAGTTGTGACACCAAAAATGTCACTCTCGGTTGAGAACCACTGGACTCTTGTGTTCAAGAAACAGCAAGGAGGTCAGTGTGGTTGAGGCAGAACAGCCAAGGGACAGAGTAGGAGGAGATGGAATCAGAGAATTGATGGGATGACGACAGGGTTGGGGGTGGAGGCTTGTCCTCAGTGATTGCCAGGACTTTGGCTTTTACCCCAAATGAAATGGAAATCATTTTTGGAGGGTTTTGGAAGGGGAGTGTTGTGATCTGACTTATGTTTTCATTGATTTTTCTGGCCACTGGGTAGAGAATGGACTGTGGGCAAGGGCTAGGGGTGAGGGCAGAAGCAGGGAGAGCAACGAGACGCCTATTGCAATGTGCTGGGCAGGCGCTGATACTAGATAAACCCTCCTGCCATACTAAGCTCCGTGTGTGTGCATGCACACTCATACAAGTGCATGCAAGTGTGTATGTGTGGTGTGTGTGTGTGTGCAGATGCAGGGGCAGGGGGCACTGCTCAGATGACCAGATAAGGCCGAGGGGGGGGACCAGCTGCTCCTGCAGGGCCTCCTGGCAGCCTCCCGGATCAGCCATCAGCGGGAAGGGCTGGCTCAGTTTGGGGTTCACCCATTGCGCCCAGACTCAGGCTGGACCGACCCAGGGACGCGTCTCCCCTGCTGTGTTGCCAGGATAAATCTCACCGTGCCCCAGGGCTGTCTGTTGGCTGTCATCGGCCCAGTGGGGGCCGGGAAGTCCTCCCTGCTCTCTGCCCTCCTTGGGGAGCTGTCAAAGTTGGAGGGGCATGTGAGCGTCCAGGTGAGACCACTTGCTCCCTGCCTGCCTGCCTGCCTGCGAGAACTGCCCCCCACCCTAAAGCCGTCCCACCCCTTCTCTGCTCCTGACCTCTACAGCCAGGCCCCTCCCCCTTCCCCCCTCCACCTGCCACCCACCACTAAGGGTCCCTGTGCCTTCCAAGCTGCTCCCACCTTGGTCCCCGTGGACCTCCTAATGGCCAAGCTGTTTCCTAGGGACCGGTGGCTTACGTGCCGCAGGAGGCCTGGGTCCAGAACGCCTCCGTGCTGGAGAACGTGTGCTTCGGGAAGGAGCTGGACCGGCCGTGGCTGGAGAGAGTCCTGGGGGCCTGCGCCCTGTGGCCCGACGTGGGCAGCCTCCCTGCGGGAGTCCACACCCAAATCGGGGAACAGGTGGGCTCTCGGGGTCGTCTTGGGAGGCCCTTCTGGGCAGGGAGGCATTGCAGCAGGGCCCACTTGCTTCCCGACCCATGAGCAGAGTGGCAGCAGCATGGGAGGGAAAGACAAGATAGGTGCTCAATAAATAATTATTAAGGCGTGAATTACTGGAAATAGAGACTGGGAAAAAGGCAGAGAGATGTGGCCCCAGTTGGTGGCAAGGAGCTTCTCTCTTGCTCTGCCCTGCTTTGCTGGGGGACATTGGCCAAACTGCTTGCCCTCTCTGGGCCTCACCAAAGGATCTGGGTGGAATAGACAGGATATATATGCCTCTGGGGCTTTGGATTGGGCAGGGGTTGGCAAATGGAGACCCCCTAGGCCAAACCTGGCCTTCAGCTTGTTTCTGTAAATAAAGTTTTATTGGAACACAGTCACGCCCATCAGGTACATAGTTTGCCTGTGGCTGATTTTGCACTACAACTGCAGAATAAGTCTTTGCAACAGAGACCATACAGCCCACAAAATATGGGCCTTTGTAGAAAAAGTTTGCCGACCCCTGGACTGGGGAATTTTCAGTGGAAACATGGCAGTTAAAGTTAGGGGCATAGGAGAGGAGAGGGATCGGGCGGGAGTTTGGGGAAGCCCCGTGTGGGCTGAGAGCAGAAGGACCCAGAAAGAATGCCTGAGAAGGTGCCTGCAAGGAGTTAGGAGGAAAATCAGGAGGATGAGAATGTCATGGAGGCCAAGGGAAGCATGTTTCAGAAGAGGCGCCTGGTGCCACCTAAAATCCACCCAGCTAGGACCCGTCCTAAAGCAAATATGTGATCTCTCCTCCCACAGGCCCCCAGCAGCACAGGTCCCAAACCTTGGCAGCAGCCTTGGATTCTCTTTCTCTTACAACCACCACATCTAATCTGTCAGCAAATCCTGTGAGGTCCACCCTTGGTGCACACAGGGAGGTTCTGTCCCATGTACCATCGCCTCTCCCCTCAGTGGGGCAGTGGCCGCCCTGTTGCCCTCCCTATTTTAGTCCTCACCCCCTACAGTCTAATCTCAGCACAGTAAGTCAGTGGGATTATGTTTAAAATACAAGTCAGATCACATCCTTCCTCTGCTCAAAAGCCTCCGGGGTCTCCCCAAGCCCTGGTCCCAACAACCACCAGCCAGGGTCCCCCATGACCTGGCTCCAGTTATCCCTCTCACCCCATCTTCCCGTCATGCTCCCCTTTCCCATTTTATCCAGTCACATGGGTCTCTGCAGTGCTCTGGGAATACTCCATGCTCCTACCTCAGGACCTTTGCACCTGCTGTGCCTTCTGCCTGGAAAGCTCTTCCCTAAGGCTCTACAAGTTCATCCCTCCCTTCCATCAAGTCCCAGCTAAAATAATGTCACCTTAGTGGAGGGGCTTTCCCCGACTGCCTTACCCACCACAGCAGCCCTGCCCATGCCAGTACACCCTCCACCCCAACCCTGCTTTATTATTCTTCGTAGCGCTTAACGCCCTTTGATATCCTATATATTTTGTTTGTTCATTTGTTCATCTTCCACTCCCACCCTCATTAGAATGGAAGATCCATGGGAACAGAACTTGGTCTTGTTTGTTACTATATTGTTATAAAACAATTGATCTGTTTTCTTTGTTGCTGCTGGGTGTGCTGGAGATATGCAGTAAATATTAGTTGAATGAGTGAATGAAAACAAGGACTGAAAAACAACCACTGGATTCAGCAACAAGGAAGTGGCTGGTGTCCATGATGAAGGCGGATTCGGGGGAGTGATGGGAACAGAAGCTGGCCTGAAGTGGACAAGGAGTGGGAGGAGAGGAAGTAGCCTTGGAGAGTGTAGCCAACTCCTCTAGAAAGCTTGGCTGGAAAGGGGAGGAGAGAGGTGGGTGGAGGCCAGAGGGGACCTGGGCTTGAGAACAAGTGTCTAAAGCTGGGAGGTGGCCCCAGAGGACAGACATGGTGAGCTGCACCTCACTCTGGTGCTCAGAGTTGCCTCTGGCCTGGTGGCGCCAGCTTCACCCAGCAGATGTAGACTGGGGTCTCTGTCCCTCTTTTGTGGCTGCAGGGCATGAATCTCTCCGGGGGCCAGAAGCAGCGGCTGAGCCTGGCCCGGGCCGTGTACAGAAAGGCTGCTGTGTACCTGCTGGATGACCCCCTGGCGGCCCTGGATGCCCATGTTGGCCAGCAGGTCTTCAACCAGGTCGTCGGACCTGGCGGGCTGCTTCAGGGAACGGTGAGGTTGGAAAAGGGCTGAGGAAGCCCTTGTCGTCCAGTCCAAATCCCAGTCTATCTTACCACCTCCCTTCTGGGGTCCAGCTTTCGTCATTGTATTGGTCAGCTTTTGCTGTGACAGTGCTGCATAACAAACAAGCCCAACATCTCTGTGGCTTACAGCAACAAACAGTGATTCCTTGCTTACCACTTCCCCAGGGTGTGGGCCAGATTCGACTGAGCTCCATATGTCTTCTTGTTTTGAGACCCAGGTTGACAGAACCCCTCTATTTGGGGCATGCTGTTTTCAGGAAAGAGGGCAGGAGCACAAGGGTTGGGGGGAGCCTGCCAAGGCACCTGTCTCCCCCGACTCGGGGCCCAGTGACTCCCCCTCCCCCACCCCCAGCTCCGGAAGGCTGGTCAAGCACTTGAGCGTAACTTCCACCCCTTCCCTGCCCAGACACGGATTCTCGTGACCCACGCACTCCATGTCCTGCCCCAGGCTGATCGGATTGTGGTGCTGGCAGATGGGGCCATCGAAGAGATGGGTTCCTACCAGGAGCTTCTGCACAGGAAGGGGGCCCTGGTGGACCTTCTGGGTCGGGCTAGACAGCCAGGAGAAAGAGGAGAAGGAGGTACTGGGCTTTGCTGGTTCTCTGTGCCTGGTTCCTGCCACCCTTGGGGAAGAGCTCCCAGAGGTCCTGCTGGCATGCGCGTGCTCTGGGCACCTCCTTCCTGCCGGCTCCGGCCTGGAAACAGAAGGCTCTCCCAAGAGGCCACCCATCTTATCACCCCAGTAAGAGCCAGTGGCACCTCTGTCAGCCAGGGGCTGGGCAAAAAGCTTCTATATTCACACATTATTTCATGGATCCTCATAACACTCCTAGGATGCAAGGGCAATTATGCTGCCATTTGATAGATGAGCAAACTGGGGCAAAGAGAGTTGAATCAGTTGCCCAAAGTCAGAGTGATGGAGCCAAGATTTGCACTTGGGTGTGTTTGCCTCCAGCATCTCTGCTCTTAACTGCTGCAAAGAAGGAGCAAGACAGTCATTTGGTCCCTAGAGATCAGAAGACCCGCCACACACTAGCGAGGGTTTCTAATAATCCCAGAACACAACGCTGGCTCCATAAACGATGATGTAGTGGAAGCAAAGCATTCGAGCCAAGCCCACACACTGTAAGTGAAAAACAACAGCTGATGGGACTTCACGCGTTACCTTATCTAATCGTCACAATTCCCCTATGAGGTCGAATAATTATCTCCATTTTACAGATGAGGAAACTGAGGCAGAGGAGTTCAGGAACTGGCCCAAGGTTATATGGCTTATAAGAGGCGGTGCTGGGATTTGAATTTAACTCCTGAGCATGTGTTTTTAATCACTAGGTTTTATGTTGCCCCTCCATGGCAGAGCCAGGGCTCACCTCTGGGGCTCCCCTAAACCCAGACTATGCCCTTTCTGAAAACATCTGAGCATTGGCCCACCCCAGCCAAAACCCTAAGTGGACAGATTCACAATGTCTCTGTCCTGGAGTCTGAAGATAGAACCCTGCTTGGGGGTGGGGCAGGGAGGCTTCCTGGAGGAGGGGCACCTGAGTATGGGTGGGATTTAGCTGGGGAAGAGCTTTCCAGACATAAGGAATCTCTTGAGCAAGGGTGTTGGGGAAACAGGAGCAGCTGAAGTTGACACAGTGTTCACTGCTGGTTTTCCAACCCCAAGTTAATAGCAGGTGCTCAATTACATTTGTTGAATGAATGAAAGAATGAATGAATGATATTCCTGGAAGAACCCAGGGAGGTTTGAGATAGTATGCTGGCGAGGTGGCAGGAGCCCAGTGAGAACAGGTACTCAGAGAGGTTAAGGCCGCACAGCCAGAGAGTGTCAAAGGCTATGGACCCTGTGACACTAACGGGACACCCTTGAACTTGCAGAAGCAGAACCCGCGGCCGGCACCGAGGACCCCAGAGGCTCTGCTGGAGGCAGGAGGGCTGAACGCGAACCAGAGAGGTCAGTTCAGCGTGGTGGTGAGGGGGGCGGGCACAGGTGACAGTGTGCGGAGCCTGCTGTGTGACCGCCTGCATCTCAGGCAGGTAGGGGACAGCCAGAACGATGGCGGACTGAGCACCTGCTGAATACCCACCATGGAGCTCAGCTGCGAGATAATTCGCCAAACGCGAACTGAACATCAATTGGCCAACGGGATTAAGTCCCCAAATGTCCAGTTCACACAGAATGACTCGTTTGCCCTCCAGGGTCAGATGAATGCCTGAAAGTGGGCTGAGGACGGTTTGTGGGAGTTGTCTCGTTGCTGGTGGGGGGCAGGCCTGGTTCCAGAGAAGGAGCCCAGCAGAGCTGACAATGGCCAGGCCCTGCTGTGTGTGCTTCGACAGGCATGCTCGGCAGAGGTTGTCTACACCCGCGGCACCACTTGGTGCTGGCCAGAACACACAGGCTGAGGGATCCCCGGGCACAGCTGGACTCACACTGCAGTGGGGCTGGCTGCAGCAGAGGGACTCCCCCCCACAACCGCTGCTCCCATTTTCTATGGAAAGTGCCCTTGTAAAACAGGACGACAGGCCACTGGGTGCCAGGGGGGTTTCACTGAAGTGCTAGATGTTGGGGGCAGGGTGGGGAGACCTTGGGAGGCTTCCGTCTCTGGGGAAAGTTGAGTTTGGGCCCAGCTACTTCCTCCCCATCCCAGCTAGTCCCCCGGAGATCTCTCCTGGGCCAGGCACTGGGCAGCCCTGCTTATCCTCACAGGGCACAATCATCCTAGAATTAGATATAAAATCAAATAGATAGATAATTGATAATTGACAGTCGGGTGGGTAGATAGATTGATAGAGACAGATGATAGATTATAAATAGACTGACAGATTGAGAGATGATAAACAGATAAAGGATTGATTGATTTGATGATATATATAGGTAATAGGTAGGTAGATAGATTATCCCCATTTTACAGCTAAGGAAACTGAAGCACAGAAGTTAAGTCAGCTTCCCAGGGTTATACAGTTAGAAGACGGCACTCTGCATCTAGGAAGAGAAAAGCCACTCTTCCACAGATGAAAAGGAACATCTAAGAAATCTTCAGAATCTGAATCATGCAAAATTGACCTTCTGCAAAGCTGGGCTGACAAATCTGAGGGTCAAAAGCAGGGGAAAAATGATTGCTGCAAAGCTTGGGACAAGAGAGACACTCTGAAAACCCAGTTTCAGAGTTGGGCAAAGAAGTTCAGTCCGTGAAATGGCATTGGGAGAATGATGGCTGGCTTCCAGCTTGGTGCCACAGAGGGAGGGGTGTGGCGTGTGGTCGCTGCTCAGTCTGCCGTGAGTGAATAAATGAATGCTGAGTGGAGATTGTCCCCCGAAGCTCGGGGTCCACCGGTACCATGAGGGCTGGGCAGAGGGAGAGACACTGAACTGTCTTCATTTCCTCTAATTGGCAGGTCCACGAGCTTAGTCCCTGGAAGGGACAGCACCACCCCAAAGGCTCAGTCAGGGGCCACCCTAGAGGACCCTGAGGGGACAGGACCGCCAACAGGAGGGGACAGCATGCCGTATGGCAGGGTAACTACCTGCTGCTCCTTCCCCTCCCCACCCACTCTTGGTGCCACCCCCAGAGGCCCCAGACCTGCCACCAGACACAGCACGGGGAAGGGAACTCACTTTTATTGAGCACCTGCTATATGCCAATAAGATTCTAGGCACTTCATATTTCTTAATCCTCACAGCCACTCTAAAAAATAGATGGTGATAACCCCATTTTAGAGATGAAAGGATCGAGGTCTTGAGTTAAG
>JAQZBX010091635.1:0-12368 GCA_029593785.1 Cabassous unicinctus
CATCATCTTCTCCATCTGTTGTATTGGGTTGAGTGAGCAATCTTTCCAGCTAATGGTATAGCTTCACGTTTTTTGCTGGCAGCCACCAAGGGCCTGTTAGTGTAAGCATACAAGCATGCCCTCTCCCCCACATTATGAGGTTACAGCATCCTTTCCACAATCTATTCCCTAACATTTCCTTGTACAGAAATTAAGCTTGTATTTGATGACTCTCCTGATGAGGGGAGAAATGTTTTCCAGCTGTTCAGAGGCCTTTCTTTTTTTTTTTTTTTTTTTTACAATTTTGATAATTTAAAGTATATAGTGCTAGGGCTATTGAGCATTTTTTGTTTCAGGGCTTAAAATTATTATCTATTTAGGGAACTTTTGTTAATAATTGAAAGAATGTAAAATAAGGGAAGGATTACTTATAAATAGGGGTTTTAAGTGTTGTAATTCAATCCTTCATGATATGTATAAATACACTTACATGCTTACTAAAATGGGGGACACACTGATATACTTGGCTCAGTTTTGGCTAGAGTTCTGGATAGACACAAGGTAAATGTAACATGTATATCTAGTTTAATAAGTTAATACTGATAATTAGAGTGAGAAACAAGAATAGCATAATCAATTAAAAGATTAAATTAATATTGAACAGCGTTATAGAATGATAGAGCAGCTTTACATTTAAACTTACTAACATTTAGCTTTTGGTTGGTAAGTTTTGAATTAGTAGCTGATACTAGAGTTTTGATTGAAACACTTGTGTAGAGCATCTCTTCTTAGGGTGGGACTTTAATTGGTCTGACTAGGGATTATTGTTTTTACTGTGTTCAGATTTAATGAACTTGATATTATAGATACCAACTTGTGAGCAATGTGTTAATTCCCAAGGAAATGGCCAGCCTCCTCAGGAAGGAACACAACACTCTCTGGGCAGTACATTCTAAGGTTTATGCATCAGTCCCCGAGAAAGTGGCCAGTCTTCTCAGGAACACAACACTCTTTGGAATGCACTTTTATTTGTTTTTATTTGTTACAAAACATCCCTGAGGTGCTTACTCTTATTTCTCATTATTCCTCCTAAAATACAAGGTTTTTTGCATGATATTTTATTTTCAGGTTTGAATTACACCTACTAAATTTTTTCCCTACTACATTTTGTTTTAGGATTGTTTAAACTCAAAAGAAGAGATTTACATATGCATTCAATAATATATATTTATGTGTAACTTACCAGTTATTTTGATTAGTATTTAAACATTTTATACATAATTCATAATTATAGTAAATCATATAACAACAAATAATAATAAGACTTTTAACAGGTAGACATCTAATGAATAAACTTTTATTTCTTATAGGTTAAGATTCCTAACTAGTAAGGTTATATAGGCTAGTAGCATGATTAAAATGACATTATTTTTTTATATTTTGTGTAGCTTGAGACAAATTATTGTTTTATTATTTGGGCTTTGAGGCAGCACCTTAACTTATAATCTTAATACCTGCATTGGTTTTGCTGTTAGTATTTTAATTAGAACTGGGGCTGTGATGAATTTAAACTTAATTTATAGTTGGCTTTCTTATAGGAAGGGGAATGTGGGCTGGCTTGACTTGTTTAAGGAGATATTAAAGAAAGCTTTAGCAAGTTTTAAAACAAAGTGATAGTGACATTATCATTTTTTTTTTTGTATAAGAATAATTGTATAATTAACAATGATTAATTTTATGATAGTTGTCATTGGGCAAAATATGCTATTCCATTCTTGGTGGTTAATGATCTGGCCTTTCAGCCACAGAACAATTAAGTATTTCTGTAGAAATCATCTCTTTTAACCCAGTCATAAAATAGAGCATCACAAGAGAATATCAAAAATGCTGCTCAACATTATGTGACTTCTAAGATGAAGACAATTCTCTGTTACAAAGTTAACATTGATGCATTAGTCCTTGAAACTTTATCCTTGGCATGATGTTAAGCAATCTTCCCTGGAAATTGGTCCCAGAGATCACCAAATATTGCATTGTCAACAATCACCAATAAAAGAGAAGCCCTGGTAATATCAGGATACACCCCTCTCTTTATGTATCTCTGGAATACTTGGGACACATAATTTACGTTGAACTTTCTATTTGAGCAGGACTTTAACAAAAAGTTAAAGTTGATTTATTTTACTTCTCTCTCTCTCTCTCTCTCTCTCTCTCTATCGATATATATAGTAATAGGTGTGCATAAATATTAAAATTTAGTTATCTCAAAGGAAAAAAATCATATCATAGAACTTTCAGGCTCCTTAAAATTTTTACATACATTATTTGTGCAAAAAAGTTGAGGCTGACAAATTAATAGACAGATAATGCCGGAGGAAATTTTTCACCAACTTTGACTCATGGAAAGTATGTATCTCAAATTTCAGACATTTTAGCTTATCTCAAAAATTGGAATATTAATAGAAGATTAGCAAATGAATTTACATATCATGTAGGCATGATATAAGTACTGCCAGGAATTGTAGAAATGAAAATATAGAATTGATGGACAAAGAGTCATGAAGCAATGAGTATATATTGAAAATAAAATTTTTGGAAGAATTTTGATTATATACCCTTAATAAATCTCATTTCTGAAAATTAATAATGTGTTCTTTATAATTTTAATGCACCTAAAGTTTAATATCTATTCTGTCATTTGTACTAAATAATATTGGATGTAAGAGGGCAGTAAATGAGGAATTAAACTTTATCAATATTTATTATATAAATAGATTGTTTTGTTTTTCTGAAATTAAAAATAATTAGGAATATGGTTTTATGAGCAATATTTTTGGATTCAATCAATCTTGGTAGACTCACAGTAACAAAATTACTTAATGATTGTGACTCTGGGTAAGTTTCTTAAATTTTCATGCCCTTTTTCTCATCTAAAAATGTGTATAAAAGGAATAACTACCATATAATGTTTTAATATTAATAAAAGTGCTAGTGTGGGGAAGTTTAATAATAATGCCAAATCATTCTTTTTATGCAGTATATATGAAATTCTATTATGAAATATCCAAAGTTGATTTATACCAAATTTATATTTGGCAATCAAACTAAGAATTTTCAGTAATATTATCAAAATTATGCTTTATTATGAATTTTTAAAATGACTAACCCAGTTGTATTTTAAATGCCAGATTACTCCTATTTAAAAAAAAACTTTTGAATTCACTTATGCTAAGTTTCACATTTTATTTCTCAATAGTTTACAATAGTTAATTGCTATGGGAATTAAAAGTGACAAAAATGGGCCTGATTTCATCCTTCTGAGATTGACAGACTATGAAGAGATGCCACAATTCTTCTTTATATTATTTCTCTTGAGATACCTGATTACTGTGCTGGGAAATGCAGGTATGATACTGACAATTCAACTGCATCTACAGCTTCACAGCCTCATGTAATTTTTCCTCAGTCACCTGTCATTCCTTGACCTCAGTTAATTATCAGTCATCATATGTAACACATTAGAGAACTTACTGACTTCCAACAAATATATTTTATTCATGGTCTGCTTCACGCAGATGTCTTTTTTATCTTCTTGGTTGTCAGTGAAACTTTCTTTCTCTCTTCCATGGCCTATGACCACTATGTAGCCATCTGCAATCCTCTTCATTACCAGTTGTTATGTCCAGGTGACTCTGCTACATCCTTATCACTGTGTCCTATATGATTGAGTTTACTCAATCATTAACTATTGTACTCTATCAGCAGTCTGCGTTTCTGTAAATCCAATGTAATCTATCACTTTTTCTGTGACACAATCCCAATTTTAGCCTTGTCCTACACTAACACTCATTATACTGAAATCCTGGCAATGAGCCTCCCAGGCTTAAACTTAGTGCGATCTCATATCATAATCACTGTTTCCTATGTGTCCATTCTGTTTAATGTCCTGAAAATTAATTCCACTTCAGGAAAGTGCAAAGCCTTCTCTGCTTGTGCCTCCTACCTCCTGGGAGTAAACATCTTTTATAGCACTATGATTTTTACTTATTTAAAAACAAAGAATTCCTACTCCTTGGGAAAGGAGCAAGTGGCATCTGTGTCTTATTCTATGGTGATCCCCATGCTAAATCCACTCATTTATAGTCTTAGAAACAAAGAAATGAATAATGCTCCCATTAGAATCAATCAAAAGAGAGAGGACTCCAGACAATTTTAATCATAAGGATGCTCAACATTTAAGTACAGTGTTTATTTCTATCCTGCTTGGATATTTATTTGTTAAAATTAAGTAGCACCCTTAATTAGTTTGAATTTCTGTTGCCCCTTCCTCTGTTTGATGACACATGATCTGGAACTTTTCCAAAATATATTTTTAACTTTACATAGCAATTGGAAGCCATGAAATATGTGTTAAACCTTTTTTTTTTTTTTAAATGTATGTGTGTTTAAGGTCTACTCATGTGCAATAACAATAACAAAAATGTAGTGTTATCTTTCAAATTGTAACATAGAAATCCCCATGCATATTACAATTTCAGAAAATTTCATTTTAAAAAGTTTTCCAGATGTGATTTACTCTGTAGAGATAAAAAATAGCATATTCTTAAAGAGTGCTGCTTTGGCCTGAAAATCCAGAGTTTAGACTCAAGATCTGCCAGGTTTTTAGCTGTATCTGCCTTCATAAGTCACCGAAGATAGGAATCTAGTCTCCTAAACCGTACAAGTAAAAAATTCTATATCCATGCAGTAACCTTAAAGATTAAGTCAGATTATAAATGGAAATCATTTAATGTATTACTAATGAATTTTAAATAGGATCATCAGAATGCTTATATTCTCAAAAAATTTTCAATACACAATAGATTTTGTTTTGAAAAAAGTATATTATGTGATAGAATTACATTATAGAAAAAAGTGTATGTTCAAAGTGAAGAAAACTTGTTATACATTTTTAAAATATCTTAATTTTTGAGAGTTTTGTTCATGTCTTCTAGATAAATCTTATGCTTATCTAAGCATATATTATATATGTATATAAAATTGTCATTATAAGTTTCTATTTTGCAGCTTTTGTTATCCACTCATCACTATAACCTTTGACAATTCCTTTGCATTTTTCAATTTGGGAAAAGAATATTTTTTGGTACATGAGTGAAATCAAGAATATCATCTTGCAATGCTTTAAGCCCTGAAGTGTTGTGTAGTCATGAAGCTAAATATTACCTGTAGTTATACTTGTTTTGCTTCTCCCTGCTAACCATTTGAAAACCTTATCTTTCTGTCACAGATCAGCTACAGTCAATAATTAATATGTCTTTTTAAAATTTTGTTATGATTAAAAATCATTTCATTTTTCCTGGTTTCTTTATGTTTATGTTCTTTAAAAAGCTATAATTTTTAAATTAAATATTGCTTAATTTGTTTTAGGAACTTTAATAGAGAAAAGTTGCAAAGCTAAGAATTGAATATCAATCCAAATTTTGTGGCATCCCATAAATGTTATTCTGGTAACTTGCTAATATTACCTTTTTAAAATGCTTTGATGTAATCTGAAATTTATTTTCTTCTATTTAATATATATTTCAGAATGTATATTTTCTACATTTTCCTATGTTTATTTATATTTAAACTTAATTAATGGTAGTAGATATATTGTTTCCCTTCAAATGATTTGTTTTATTTTAGTTTATATTAAGATTTTCTTAGTAAAATTATAATTGTTCATTTTGTTGAGTGATTTACTTAATTTTAAAATAAGTTCAAACCTTCCTTAAGGCTTAAAATTTTGATGAATTATCACTGGTTTGTTACTGATTATTAATTTATTCAAACAATTAAAATATGCATTTTCCTCTATATTCCACATTTACATGAAACTTTAAGTTATCATATATAACATCCATATAAATTACTGAAATAAGATTTATTTTTGCTCTGATTTCTATGTTATCTAGAGTTGAAATTTATTGCAATTCCTTGTTCTTTTGTTTAAGATTAGCTATATCTTTGTTAAGGATTGATTTTAATAATAAACATATTAATCTAATTTCTCATCTTGTTTTGTGTCTTTATTTTATGAACTCTTTACAGTTTCTGGTCTTTTATGAACTGTGCCAGCCAAACTTTCATTTATATATATTTCTATAATTTAGAAAATGTATCCTGTTGGTTTTTGTTAGCAACTATGGTCAACAGGTTATGTGTTTAAACAGTAATAACTTCAGAAATTGCTTTTGTTTTAGTTAATTTAAGATTATCCTTTCCACTTATAATATATTCTAGAAAGCATTTATTATATTAGTAACTAAATTTAATATAACCACTTGGAAATGTGAACACAATAGACTATTGGCATTTTCCATATATATGCCAGTGTGTGTTATGTTTTATACAAGAGGTGGTCTGAAGTATCTTGAAGACAAAACCTTTTTGTGCATGGTGGTATTTCAAAATTGTATGTATTATTAAGGTTGAACTACTTAAAAATTATTAAAAAGTCTAAAATAGAACATGGTAAATATGAACTATAATTTTTGTTTGCAAATGAGTGATGTACTATAAGATTAGTAAAAGTAGATTATATTTAATGAGCAGCCACTGAATGCCAGAAAATATTCAAAGGGCTGTAGGTATATAATTGACATATTTTATTTTCACAAAATAACTCTCAGTTAAATACTTGTAATGTCTCAAATTAAATCTCAGGAACTGAAAAGCTATCCTCCTATTTGTTCTGGCAGTCTCAAGAGTCATCATGCCATTATCTCTATGAAAAAAGACCCATGCATTCATCTGTGGGACATGAATTTCAGGAAGAAGAAAAACTGGGAATGTTCCTGGCAGCCTCAGAACTAATGTGCATAGAGAAGGATGAAGATATCTGTGTTGCCATTCCAATGTGAGGATGATAGGCAAAATGATAAAAGATGAGTCTATAGAAGAGAGGAGTAGGGAAAAAATCAAAGAAGATTGGTATACATTTGTAGAAAAAGTGTCATATGACACACATCACATCTCCATCAGCATATCATATTAATTCCCTAGGCAAAATAAATTTGGAAGGTAGCTATCTCTTCAAATCTCCTCTTCTACCACCTTGATCCAAAAAAACATTATGCCAATCTTTAAATTATCACCACATCCGTTTAGATTGTCTTCCTTTTTTCTGCCTTATACCCAAGTCTATTCTCAATATAGAGGCCAGAGTGATACTGTTAAACATAAACTGTCTTATGCCACTTCTCTTCACAAAACTTACAAGTGTTCTCATCATATTAAGAGTATAAAAACAATTTTTTATGAGAGATTACAGGTTCAATATGATCGTTCCCTATTTCTATTGTGGTTGTGTGCTATTTTTAATTGAACAGTGAGAAGATAATAATGGGAGAAATATCTGTTGTGATAAAGCAAAGAGTGCAAAGGTATTTCCAAAGGGCTGGATGGATCTGAGAGTATAAGGGGAAATGGAGCAAGTGAGTTAACATTAGGGAGTCCTTCACAGGCATTCCAGAATTGGAATTCACTCCATAATGAGTGCTGAGAATTTACTAAAACCATCTAAATTTATATCAAGCTGTCATTTCCTGAAGAGAGCTGTAATTATAGCCAGTGAAAATCAAACTACACAAAGACTAATTATATCAATATAAATTAATCAATGAGGTTTTAATATGAATCAGTTTGAACATAATCACAGGTAATAGGTAGCTCAATTTATCAGTAAGTGTAAAATATCATATTGGAGGAAAGATAAATGGTTCCTTTAGAAATATTCTAAGATACGCAAACACTACTAACTAGAAATAAGACACCTTTCTCAACTTTATTTTTTGAGAATTTTTTAATTTACCTTTACAGAAAATTTACACCTAAAGAATAGGGAATTCCCCCCCAAAAAAACCTTACCCTAATCGACATACAAAATTTCTCCTATTACTGTCATCTAGGATTAGTGTGGTACATTTTTTTTACAGTTGATGAACTAATATTTAATCATTGTTACTAACCAAAGCCTATAGTTTAAATTATGGTTTATGCTTAGTATTATACAGATCCATAGGCCTTGACATACACGTAGCGTCATTTATCTGACAAGGCAGTATTTTATAGAAGTATCTCATTGTCCTAAATATGTCCTGCTCCACCCATTTCACACCTAATGGATAGACTGCTATTTTTAAAAATATCAGAAAACTACAAGTGTTGGAGAGGATGTGGAGAAATAGGAATATTCTTTTACTGTAGGTGGGAATTAGAATGGTTCAGTTACTATGGAGGACAGTTTCGTGGATCTTCAGAAATCTAAGTATAGAATTGTTATATGATCCTGCAATCTCAGTACTAGATGTACACTCAATAGAATTGAAAACAGTAACTAAAATATAAGCACACCAGTGTTCATAACAGCATTATTCATAATTGCCAAAAGGGGGAAGCAACCAAAGTCTTCATCAACAGATGAATGGAAAATCAAAATTTGATGTATACATACAATGGAATATTATTCAACCATAAGAACAATAAAGTTTTGTCACATGTAACAGAATAGAAGAACATCAAGAACTTTATCATGAGTGAAAAAGGACAAAGGGACAAATATTGCATGATTTCATTTTATGAAATAAGGAGTATGAACTGACTCATGGAGGTAGAATATAGAGATAGGAGGGTTTTGGAATTGGTGCTCTGATGCTTAATCTGTGCATAATTTATAATTTGGTTGATTGTAATGGTTTGGGGATGGGTTGAAGTGATGGTTGCACAGTGATGTGAGTATAATTTAGGCTACTGAAATGTGAGCATGTATGTGATTAAATGGGGAAGACTGGGTCTGTCCATGAGGATTGAAGCAAAGTTAGAGGAAAAAATGTTCAACTGCATAACTCAGTGAATACTTGCATGGCTGAATATTGTAGTTAAGTATACAAATATAAGAATGTTCTTACAGGACCTGTATCAAACATATATCATTAGCACAGGGTGTTGATAGTAGTGTGATGTATGGGAAGAGTGCCCATAAAGCCTACTTCTACGGCATATGAATGCATTCATGGTGCCATAGGTAAGTTTTCTCAATAGATAGAAGCACAGAGCATCTACCAAAATATTACACTTCCATTCTGGTGAAGCCTTGTTATTTTCTCAAATAAAATGGCAAAAATATCTGGAATATATAAGCCATGCCTAAGTAAAGGAAACAGGATGCCAAGTCCTCAATCTTAATGATTATATATATGAACCTTATTCCAGCAAACATGAAATTTAGCCTTATTATAATTAATGTCTAATAGTTAACTCCTGGTTAACTCAAATGTGGCCTCTCTCAAAGACACTTCTGAATATAAACTCATTACCTTATCCTCAAAATGGACATGATTCCTAGATATGATCAACCATGGAACTGAGGGATTATTACCAAACATTAATCCACAATGCATTTGGAAAACACTTTGAAGAAAATGGGAAAACATTAAAGAAAAAAGAGTTATAAAGGCAGTGGCCATCAGAGGTTCTGAGGGAAGAGAGAGGAAAGAATAGTTGTAATATGGGGCATGTATTAGTCAGCTAAAGGGGTGCTGATGCAAAATACCAGAAATCTATTGGCTTTTATAAAGGGTATTTTTTGGGGGTAGAAGCTTATAGTTACCAGCCCATAAACTGTAAGTTACTTCTCTCACCAACGTCTGTTGACATGTGTTGGAGCAAGATGGCTGCTGATGTCTGCAAGGGTTCAGGCTTTTTTTTCCTCTTAAGGCTCCATGGTCTCAGCTTCTTCCAATATCAGCTGTAGGCTGAGAAACATCTCATCTCTCTCCCAGGCTCGTTCCTCTCTGGGCTCACCTGCTCTGCTCTCTCTACAAGGCCAGCTGTACATTTTCTGGCCAATGGCATTTTTTCTTCCCAGGGCCTCTATTGTGTGTAATGGAGTCTTCTCTCTTTCCTCATGTATCTGCTTCTCTGTATATTTACTTCCTGGGTCTCCAGGATCAAACTCCAACCTCCCTTTTCTGCAGTGTGGTTTTGGGGTAGGGACTCAACTTTCTACTGATGTGGGCCAATCAAAGGCTTAATCATTATTTAATCAAGCAAAAGTAAAACCTCTGAATACAATATAATCTAATATGCCCTGAGGAGCACACCAGTTTACAAACATAATCCAATATCTGTGTTTTTGGAACTCATAAACAATATCAAACTGCTACAGGACATTTTGGGGACATTGGAATTTTCCCACATGACAGTGTAGTGATTGATACAGGCCATTATACAATTTGTCAAAACCTATAAAATTGTGCTGGACAAAGTGTAATCTATACTGTAAACTATAGTCCTTGGATAGTACAATGCTTCAGTATGTGTTTATCAATTGTATCAAATGTACCACAGTGATTGAAGATGTTAAGGGTGGAAAGCATGGGAGGGGGAGGGGGTAGCATATATGGGAATCCCCTGTATTTCTGATGTAGCATTTATTTATTCTAAAAGTTCTTTAAAAATAAACATATATACTTTTTAAAAAGAGTTTTTATGTCTGGGAGATGTCAAAGTGTGTTGGGAGATCATTGTGGAGGTTATGCTTAATCAGGTCTAGAACAGACTTCACTGTCACAGTAAACAAATCCTCAAATAAGAGCACTCCTGAGGACTCTAGGGACATCTGGTCAACAAAGGCAGGGCAGACATCTTCATGAATCAAGACCCTTCAGTGGTCCCTATCTGGAAATGTATGATAATATATCTCATCAATGTTACATAGTTATATTCATTCATCATTCCCCTAATCATGATTCTTCTACTTTTTTCATTTGAACCTATCATGTTCAATGTTCCTGTTAAGTACATTTCTCAGAGACATACGTTTGGACTGTTTGAATGTCGGATGAGCCTTGTTACCCACAGAGTAATAGACAACTCCTACTTTCCAGTGTTTTTTTTTTTTTGGCTTGCCCTAGAAAACCAACAAAATGAAGATGATGGAGAGGTCCAATCCCCCCAAAATGGAGAGTGTTTGCAACTGTGGAAAAGATAATTCTTTTCATATGCCCCGGTTATCAGAGTCTCCTCTCAGCCTGTGGCTTTTGTAACAGATGTCTTCCTGGCTCCCTA
The DNA here is from genome assembly GCA_029593785.1 of Cabassous unicinctus. Classification (NCBI taxonomy): domain Eukaryota; kingdom Metazoa; phylum Chordata; class Mammalia; order Cingulata; family Chlamyphoridae; genus Cabassous; species Cabassous unicinctus. The sequence continues at coordinate 11,089 of JAQZBX010091635.1, forward strand.
CTTATTGAGGAATGTACAATTATGGAAGGGGTGTGATCAATGACCAAAGTACATGCATTGTTATTGTTGTTGTTATCTTGTGTTGATGGAAGAACTTGTGAACTTGATATAAAGATGGTGGTTGTCAGGGGTTCAGAAGGAAGTGTGGGATGAATGGATGGAAAAGGGCATATTTAAGGTGGTTGAGATATCTCTGTTTAATACTGCAATGACAGACACAAAACATTAAGCATTTGCCAAGACCTATTGAAGTGTACAGCACAAAGTGAAACTATATCGTAATCTACAGTCTTTGGTTTGTAGCAATATTGGTCCTTTAACTTTAAGAAATGCACCACATTACCCTAAGATGTCAATAATAGGGAAAACTGTGTGTGGGGGGGTGTGGGGGAGGTTTTATAGGAATTCCTTATACATCCAGGGTACTTTTTCTGTAAATGAAAATCTAAAACTTCTCTAAAAATAAAGTTTAAAAAAGAAGTTCCCTCATACATAAATATTCTCCATTATTTCTATTGCTCCTATTTTATTATGTTCCATCAAAACAATTAAAGCACATTTCAGATTTGTTGCTCTAGTTTCCTAAGTATATTGAAAGACCCTCTTATTTTCCCACCTCTATTTTCTAGAGGGCAATAGGGTCACCTGTAACACAACTCTGAGTAAACTACAAAACTCTATCTCAAATTACATATTCAAGCTCATATTTTAGTTTGAGATTGAGGGTAACAGTTCCTGAATATTTTGTAGGTGATGAAAACTTTTCTCCTTACTTCTGGAACTGAACTGGTCACTCAATTAAAAAACACTGAATATTATGCATTTGAATAATTATGCCAGCTCATTAATATCTTCCTCAATTCCACAGGGCATACGCATAGAGAAAACACAATAATTCCCTTTTACAACAGAAAAGCAACATGATGAAAATTTTTTCCTACCATATTCAGTGAAAGCTTCTGGAACAACAAACAGCATGATAAAAATGACTATATGTAAGCATTTTTACTCCTACTAAGAAGTGATCGCTCAGTGGAAAAAAAGCATAATATAGGATTGGAAAAGGGATGTAATAATTATACTTTAGTACATAGTCCTAGGTCTTATATGTACTAGCTATGTGGCTTTAAGTTAATAACTTAAATCCACTGAAATCCAATTTCCTCTTGCTGGAAAGATACTTTCTATAATTCTTAAATATTCAACAATTATTTATGCAATAAAGTAATATGAAAGCATAACATAATAATTCATATGAATTTAACATTACTTTGTTTCTT
>JAQZBX010091636.1:0-12369 GCA_029593785.1 Cabassous unicinctus
GTAAGCAGTAGGAGTTTTACAAAGTTTTAGCTGGAATGTTTTCCTTATTTTAGTTAACTCTTTGGCAGAATAGTGATGCCCCTGCAACTTATGCTAGATCTTTCTAATATTAATCTTACTAAAGTTTTGGAATTGTCCCTTTTGCTCCTGAATTGGTTAGACTGGCTTTATTTTGTTTCTCAAGTATTCATTTTTGGGTTTTGGCAAAGTCCAGGCCGGCACTTCTCTAGGTGGCTGCACATCAGTTTCCCAAGAATTTGTAAGGGCGAAATTAACATTAATCCATTGTGAATTTTGAACAGGTGGTGCTGTTGGCCAGGGTTGCTTTTTACAATCCTTGTGAAAATGACCAGCTTTTCCACAGTTAAAACAGGTTCTGCGACATGAAAGAAGCTGTAAGGCTTCAGGATCACCTGCTTTACTTGCTTGTGCTATGCTTTTCATGCATGCGGTCTGTGGTAAAGGAAATTTCACAGATGCTTTAGGAGGATCTAAAGACGGCTCATAAAAGAGGTTTAGGGAAATTGACTGAGGGGTAAATGCTGGGGCAAATGGCATGTTAAGGGAAGTCTCATTAGGCACATCAGCGTCTGCAGCTGGAACTGATGGGATAACATCAACAGCTGGAGCTGAAGAGTTATTAATAGCTTGCATTTCCATTACTGCTGCCATCAGTGTAGCAAGTAAGTGCAGCAGAGAGTTGTTGTTGTTTGACAACCTTAGGAAGAATCCATGAAGTACCTTTTAAAAACTGTAAAAATTTTTAACTTGGGAAATGATTATCAATTGTTCCAATAAAATCTGCTAAGGCCGCTTGCCAAGAGTTACTGAACTGCCAGAGCTGAGAAAGCTCCTGCTTTGAAAGGTCCAGTGTGATTTTATCAGGATCTCTAGCGATAAGCTGTCTCAGGTGAATATGGCCTTTTGATATTATTGCTATAATTGTTTCAGGATAAATATGAAGATTTTTGTATCTTTGTTGGGTAAGTATATCCATTTCATTATGCCCTTCTCTTGCCAAAGTATCCGAGTAAGGGAATGGCAAGAAAGAAATATTAAAAGTGAAACTGGAAGGTTTATATTTATCCTTGTTAGTTGGCTATTTTGTACTCTTTATTCCAACCATTTTAACTCCTTTTTTGCTTCTGGGTTTAAAATGTGAGGGCTATTTAAGTCAGAGTCTCCTGTCAGAGTATTGAAAAGATTAGTTAAAGCATTAGTTGGAATTCCTAAAATAGGCCATACCCAATTAATATCACCCAGTAATTTTTGAAATTCATTTAAAGTACATAAATGATCGATTCAAAACTGGACCTTTTGTGGAGTTATAATATTTCCATTAATAGTATGGCCCAAATATTGAAAAGGAGCCTGTTTTTGAATTTTTTCTTCTGCTATTTGTAACCCATGTTGAGGAAGAAATTCTTTAGCCAGCTGAAATAGTTGTTTCAGCTCAGAAGTTTGCTCAGTGGCAAAAAGAATATCATCAATATAATGAATAATCATAGCATTGGGAAATTGTTTTCATAAAATTTGTAATGAAATGTGAACAAAGGATTGACATAATGTAGGACTGTTCATCATTCCCTGAGGTAAAACTTCCCAATGATATTGTTCAGTAGGAGCTGAGTGATTAATAGAAGGAAGAGTAAATGCAAATTTTTCTCTATCATTTGGATTGAGAGGAATAGTAAAGAAACAATCTTTTAGATCAATAATAACGATATGCCAATTTTGTGGAATCATAGTTGGGGATGGCAAACCAGGCTGTAAAGATCCCATAGGTTGAATAGCTCTGTTAATTTCATGTAAATCAGTCAACATGTGCTATTTGCCAGATTTCTTTTTAATTACAAAAACTGGAGAATTCTATGGACTAGTAGAAGGTTCAATATGCCCTCCCATTAACTGCTCATGTACTAATCTTTTCAGGGGTTCTAATTTTTCTTTTGGAAGGGGCCACTGTTCAACCCAGATAGGGTTGGTTGTTAGCCATTTTAAAGGTAATGTGAAGCCCTTTGCAACAGTAGCCCCTACTCTAAATTTGAATATCCTAGGCCATGGTAGTCTTCAATAAGTCATGTCTCAGGTTGGGAAGGGAGAACATATTGCATATGAGTAATAAGATGTTTAGCTGTATCAGAAACAAGAGGAATATTCAAATAAGCTCCCCATTGGTATAATAAGTCTCTTCCCCATAAGTTTCCCAACTTATTAATGAGAATGCCACTCTGATGATATCTAGAATGGCATTCATTGCCCCAGTGTAACACTTTATGGCATGTCAGACACACAGAGTTGGTATTGATCTATTATTGCCACTAGATGGAGATCTCACACTAGTTTTGGCTTGGCAATCTTTAGGAGCAGACAGCATAAGGACCACTGGAAAAGTTCCATAAGCTCCCTTTTCCTTTTCTTCCCTTTTATTAGACATGAGTTTGTCTGTTTTTGGCTGTTCATGAATTTTTTCATATATATTTTTATTAAATCAACATCAGTTCATTCTGCTATCGGTCCAGCGATAGCAGTATCCTGTTTAATATCTTCATTTTCATCTGATTGTAATGGTTCAAGAGCAACAGAAATAAGACTACAAAAAAACCATACATGTAGGGGAATTATCTCTCCCTTTTGATAAGCCCTTTTTAAAGCTTTCATGACTAACTTCCATTATTTCAGATTTAAAATATCCCACCCTTGCAGCTGAAACCATTAACAATGTTTCTGTATGAGAGAAAAAAATTCCTCAAAAGCCAAGGATTTAATAGTTACACCAGTGCTTTTTAATAAAGTTTTTAACACTCTAGAGTACTCTTCAAAGTTCCACTGCTGATTCCCCATTTACTTGATTATCCCAAGGATGTAACTTACCTTTTTTTTTTTTAAACCACTCTTCAGGAGCTCCTTGGTCTGCTGCGCACTGACTGAAAGAAAAGTTGCATATTCAGGTCCCTGTTCAGGTGCCAAATGTTGATGTTCTGGAACTAGGTCCATGAAAATGGTGCCACGGATGAAAAAAGATGAGAAAGAAACAAGAGATAGCTGGGATCAGGGGACCCTCCATCCAAAGGGTGGAGATTCCACTGCATAAAACATCATGGCCTTTATTTAGCTTTAGAACAAAGAATATACATGTGCACATGTGCAAAGGCAATAGATAAGTGACAGGCTACACGTTACTAAAGTCAGCAAGTCTTTAGGGTTAATGCTTCAGTTCTCCTTACATTCCTGTTTGTAACAGACCTTGTTAATCATTATCTGTCCTATACTAAATACACTCCTAGAAGCACAGAATGCTTCTCCACCAGCCTCCTACCAGATCTTTTCTTAGTGTTTTGAGACTAGAGATGTCTGTCCCATACATACCAAGGTGGCCTGCTTTCTGTCAGTAGTCATGGCCTTTATTTGAACTCCTTCACAGTCATTATATCCTCAAATACTCTCAGCCCCTTTTCACTTTTCCTTCTGGAACTCCCATTACATGTATGCTATTTGTGCTTCATACTATTCAGCTTTCTGTTCCCCTGCTCAATTTTTTTTCATTCTTGCTGTTCTTCTCTCTTCACTTTCAGCTGTTTTGTCTTCTGTATCACTTATTCTATCATTGAGTCTGCTTTTATATGCCTCTAATGTGACTTTTACATCACCTATTGTGTCTTTCATTATCATGAGCTGTTACTCTACTCTGGTTTTGAAATTCTTATTGTGCTTCCTCAGTGTCTTCTTGTCCTTTTTTTTCCTTTGACAAGTGAAAATAAAAAACAATTTATTGCAGATTCTTTTACATAGTAACATGGAACATTTATACATATACTGATGTACTGATATGAAATACTAAATTTAAAGCAAACATTTTTACACAAAAGTTGTTGCATTATATTTTATAAGCATAGATATTGATAAATTAGAGACATTTAAGAATGTTTAAGAATAACAGACTATTATTCCAAAAGGAATGTATTCTCTGTTGAAATTCAACTAACTTTTCTGAACATAATGCCCTGGATATAATCACATTCTTGTAAACTAAGTAAAAGAAGCGCATCTCTGAGAATGAAAGGCCTGGAAATGCTCTAACAGGAGTTTCCCAGTGGTGATTCCAGCTTTGTTCTTGGGTGTGTTTAGAGCCCATAATATTTAGCAAAAGGCAATGTGACATGGTGCAACTTTCTCTGACTGCTGAGTGTGGTAAATGAGATTTAATAAGAGGGATAAAATATAAAAGGTAGCATTTTAGAAGAATTTTATTCACCACATGACTTGAATGAGCAATCAAATTTTTAAAATGGGTATTCTAGATTTCTGAGAAGAAATTAGCTTAGTTTAAAATACTATTTTCAGAGCATGATACATTAATTCTTAATTTAAGAATTAAAATAAACTTCATTTTCCCCAAAACTTAGAATTCACTCCATTTAAAAATTCACCTTTAAGCCATATGAATATGTTCAAGTGTCCATGAGCTGTTGTCTCAGTGGGTGGAGATCCATACAATAACCCCAAGAATAGTGAATGCCCATCCTGGGGAATACTACTGCATTTTCTAATAGAACAGCAATAATCCCCAAAGTACAAGGGCAGTACCTAGTGAAGGATGACAAACCATTATGCCAGATCCATGATACTAATATTTATCAACCTTGTGATATTGAAACTTAGCCTATTATTATATATTGCCTAAGAATTACTGTCTGAAAGACTCCTTGTAATTCAAATGTGGCCTTTCTCTCAGTCAAACTCACCATATAAATGCACTACCTTCCCCCCAGCATGGGACATGACTTTTGGGAATGAGACTTTCTGGCACCAAAGGATTATTCCTAAGCACCAATTAGGTGGGTAGAAAAGTAATTGTGGTTTTGGACCATGAATTTTAAATCATTATAACTAGGCTCAAGCACATCTTTATTAATCAAAATATGAATCATTCAATCAACACATTTTTGCCAACAAGAAATAAGTTTGTTTATTCCTGTAGCATAAAAATCTGTTCTTTGGATTTTGATGGACTCTTGAAAAGCATTTTTTGCTTCCAACTGGTTGTGGAAGTGTTTTCCCTGCAAAAAGTTGTCAAGATGCTTGAAGAAATGGTAGTAAGTTGGAAAAAGGTCCAATGAATATGGCAAATAAGACAAAACTTCATAGCCACATTCATTCAACTTCTGAAGCATTGGTTGTACAATGTGCAGTTGGGTATTGTCATTGGGAATTGGGCCCATTCTGTTGACTAATGCTGGCTACAGGCATTGCAGTTTTCAGTGCATCCCTGAATTGCTGAGCATACTTCTCAGATGTAATGGTTTCACTGGGATTCAGAAAGCTGTAGTGGAACAGACCAGCAGCAGACCAGCAAACAGTGACCACTACCAATTTTTGGTGCATGTTTGGCTTTGGGAAGTGCTTTGGAGCTTCTTCTCAGTTGAACCACTGAGCTGGACATCACTAGTTGTCATATAAAATCTACTTCTCATCGCACGTCACAATCCGATTGAGAAAATGGTTCATTGTTGCATAGAATAAGAGAAGATAACAACTCAAAATGACAGTTTTTTTTTATTTTCTGTCAGTTCATTAGGCACCCACTTATTGAGCTTCTTCACCTCTCCAGTTTGCTTCAAATGCTGACCGACTGTAGAATGGTCGATGTTGAGGTCTTCGGGAAGTTCATGTAGTTGTAAGAGGATCAGCTTAAATGATTGCTCTCAATTGGTCACTGTCAGCTTCCGAAGGCCAGCCACAATGCTTCTCATCTTCAAGGACATTGTCTCCTTTGCAAAACTTCTTGATTCACCACTGCACTGTACATTCGTTAGCAGTTCCTGGCCAAATGTGTTGTTGATGTTGCAAGATGTCTCCACTACTTTATGACCCATTATGAACACAAATAAGAAAATTGCTCAAATTTGCTTTTTGTCTAACATCATTTCCATAGCCTAAAATATAATATAAACAGCAAGTAATAAATCATTAGCAAAAAAACATAAAGCAAGAAATGTACATTAAAATGATGTGTAACTTATCCCCGTTTATTTAAGAATGTATTCCAATATCAAACAGCAAATTTCAACAGTGCACACTACACTTACTTTTGCACCAACCTAATAGCAATGCACCTGGAAAAAGACCTTAATCAAAAGGAGGAAATATTAAATATATAATGAGATTTTATGGCTAAGAGATTTCAAAGTGAGTCCTGATATCATTCCAGGTTATGCTTAGGTATATCTCAACAAGATCTCTTTGACTGCTACAGTAAACAGAGCCTTAAACACTCAGGCTTCTGAGGGCTCCAGAGACATCTGGACATTATAGGCAGGGCAGACAAGCTCAGGAATTCAGCATCCTATCAGTGGGCCTTGCTTTGAAGTTTATCCTCCCCAGTGTAACAGAGTTAGACTCATTTATAATTTCTCTACACATGGTTCTTCTACCCCTTTTATTTGAAACTATAATTAGCCTATACTTGTTAAAAATATGTCCTAGAGACTTAGATCTTTGCCCTGTTCATGTGCCATTTCAGCCTTGAATCTCAGCAGAGTTACATCTACTCTCCAGTTCATTGAACTAACCCAGGGCAACTAACAAGGAGATGATGATGGAAAACACCCATCCCAAGGAACAGAGAGTGTCTGCAACAGCAAGCAAGATAGTTCTGTCCATCTATCCCATGGATCCAAGCACGTCTCAATTAGAAACAGAGTGGGCATCACCATCCGAAAACTCTCAAGATTGGGAAATGAGCAATGGACTAAAGTAGGCTTATTATTCTATTATATAATTATTATTATTCTAACAATGGAAAAGCTTTCATAATTGATATAAATGCAGTTGCTACCAGAGGTTCTGAGGGGAAGGAGAGGGAAGAATAGTTGTAAAATGGGGGAATTTATGGGATATTAGTATTGTCCTGCATGAGATTGCAAGAGGCATTATACATTTTGTCATAAAGTAAAAATTGTGCAGGGCAGCATATAAACTGTAATGTAAACTACAGTCCAAGGGTAGTAGCAATGCTTCAGTATGTGTTCATCAATTTTAACAAATATACCACACTAAGGAAAGACTTTGTTAATGTGGGAAAGTGGGAAAGGGGAAGGGGGTGGGCATATGGGAATTCCGTATATTTTCATGTACCATATATGTAATCTAAAGCTTCTTTAAAAATAAAAAAATTAATTAAAAGAAAGGAAATTGTAAAACATATGACAACATGGAGGAACCTGGAGGATATTACGTTGAGTGAATCAAGCCAGACACAAAAGGACAAATACAATATATGATTGCAGTGTTATGAACTAAATATATTGTGGAATCTTCTGGAGTTAATAACTTGAATATGGTTCATCAGAAAGTAGAATGAGTTTAGAGAATGGAAAGCTGGGGATTAACTGGAACAGCACTGGTAAAAACAGATGAGTTATTTTTTGGAAATGAATAGAAAAAGTGAAAGCACATCATGTATTCATAACTAGCAGTGCTATTATATGTGTATGACATTGATTGAAAGGGAAAGACTAAGGTCATATAAATTACTAATAGGAAAGCCAAAAAATGTAACACAGGACTGTATAGCATAGTAAAAACTCATGTGAAAAATAAATATGGGTAATACTGCATATATAAGACTATTTTTCTTTGAAACTGAAAAAATATATGTTACTCTTACAAGATGTAAATATCAGAAAAAATACATACTAACTGAAAGAACCAGATACAAACTACTACATATTGTATGGTTCCATTTGTTTAATATGTACAGATAAATCAATATATAAAGATGAAATTAGATTTGGGGTTATGTAGGGCTGTGGATGGATAGAGGGATTGAGAGGTGACTGCTAAGGGGTGTGGGGTTTTTCTTTTTGGAGTAATGAAATTGTTTAAAAAAACATTTTTGTGATGAGTGCACATATTGATTATACTAAAAGCCATTGTTTATACATTTTGGATAGATTGTATGGTATGTGAATATATCTCAATAAAACTGCTTTCAAATAAATATGCAGGAATAGTCAGAAATAGCAGCTATGTTTAGCAGAGCAAGCATAGAGAGTTGAGAGGTGATACATTTTTTTGTTTCTTTGTTTTGTTTATTATTATTATTATTATTGAAATAATGAAAATGCTCTAATAATGATTGAAGTGATGAATGTACAACTATGTAATCATACCAAATGCCATTGATTGTACACTTTGGATGGATTGTATGCTTTACTAAAATGTATCAATAAAATTGATTTGTTTAAAAAATTTTACAAATCATTCCATTAAGAATGGCATGTTTCACAGTATTCCAATTTTACATCAAATAAAAGATACAATAAAAACAATAAGAAAAACCAAAACAAATCATGCTGATTCTGTTCAAATTTCTTTTAGGGGTTAGTATAGGGGCTTGATCTTCCATCCAGTTCAGTAGAGGCAGGACATGAATATAATAACCTTGTTGGGGTGCTGGTGCAATGTAACATTCAATATATATAAATAAACATATATGTATATGTAAAGTATATATATATGCACACATACTTTCATATTTATGTAAAACTTTTATCATTTTGAACACATTAATAGACTCTTTGTTTTCCTATGTTCACCTGTATTTTTTCTACTTAGTCAGTGCATATTCTTATTCTACATCTGATATACATGATTGGCTAAGATCATTCTCTAGAAGATAATACCAGGAAGAACCAGCAGTAAAAAGAGTTGCCTACAGCTTTGTCCAAATGCACATCCAAGAAAGATCAGCCACTTCAAGTGTAGGAACAAAGGTCTGGTAAAGCAGACCCAAACCTCGGTCCAGCTCGAAATAACAGAAATAAGGTCTGTATGGGCTCTGTAAAAATGAGAGGAATTGCAAAATCTCTACAGTTCTCCTTTCATCCTTTCAAGGTTAAGGATGCAGGAAAATGTCCTTTCAAGGGCCACACATCTACAGCACCTAGTTCAGTATGAGGTTGGACGAACAGCTCAATCCCCCAGTACGGTATCAGGGAATGACAGTCACTCCAAGACAGTTCTCAAGTACTGAACCTGATTGCAAGATCTGGATGAGTCCAAGCCTAAAGGGAAGAGACCCAGGTACTAACAAGACTTGCAGAGCTGTGGGTTCACCCACTGATCACATACATGTCCACAAACATAGCACCCTCAGAAGGGAGACCCAGAAATGGCAGGTATTGTATGACACACTCTATCCAAACAGTTATAAGACAACATACAGAAAGGACTAGTACTTAATGGGCCAATTGGTAATGGCAGCTTTAAAGAGAAATGAGGCAGGGAGGATAGAGGATGTTTCAGTGGAGGGGTCATCCCTCTTCATACTGGGAGATCATTATAGGTACTCTATGAGGACCTCCCTGATGAGGGGACATTTGAGCAGAGACAAGGGGAAATGATGGAGAAAACCATGTGGATATCAGCGAGCAGGAATTCAAGGTAAAGGAAGTGGTGAGTGAGACGGGCATACTTTGCACACTAAAGAAGAGGGAAAGGAGTGGAATGAGGTCAGATGGTTACACAAGGTCATATCAGGTGGGACTTTGTGGATGATGTGGCATTTTGGCTCTAATTCTGATGAGTGAGAAAAGTATCCATGGGTTTGATGGGAGAAAAGGCCTGACTGGTTTCTCTGGCCTCAGGGGAGAACTGAATGCAGGAATGAGGGTGGGAGCAACATGGCTAGGAGGAAACCAAAGTAATCCTGTCAATTGATGATGGCAGCTCAGGCCAGAGTAGAAAAGGGGGAGACATAGAAGTGTTCAGATGAGGACCTGATCTGAAGCCAGAGAAGATGAGGTGGAGAAAGAGAATTCAGGGAAGACAGCAAAGCTTTGGTCTGAACACGCATCAGGTGAAGTTGCTGTACATGAATAAAGAGGGAGATTCAAAGAAGAGAAGGTTTGGGAAACAATTCTAAGCTTCTATTATGAACATTTATACACCCACATGGAAGTGTCATGGGGGTAACTGTATGGAAAACTAAACTGCCGAGAAAGGTTTGGATGGATACATAAAATTGTAACTCATGGCATTATAAATGATGTTTAAAGCCAAGATGCTGGATGAGAGAAACAATCAGATGAAATGCTGAGGAAGAAAGGTGATCTAAGTACTCAATCCTGGGACAAAACTAATAAAACCAGCAAAGTAAACAGAAAAGATAAGAACTGTGCAGCCATCTTTAAAAATAAATAGGAGAATGTGATGAACCAGAAGCTACATGATGGAGACAAATCCAAGAGAGAGAAACCAATTGCATTTTTGAACCTGTTCCTCCTCAGCTTGCCCCATTCCAGGTATGGTGACCCCATCCTCATAGATGTTCAGGCCACAGCTCTGCCATATTTCTTGCCTTAGTCTCTGTTTTGCTCCATGATACAGCTACCCCATAAGCAGAACCCATAACTCATCTTCACATCATATCCACACCTGGCACCATCTCCATTTCTTCTCTACTCAGTTTCAAGTGCCTTTTTGTGCATTAACTGGGGTAGGTTTATCTGCATTAGCACATGTTCATTTCATCTTTTAACTATGAGGACAGTGTCCTTCAACTGCCAAATCCTTTCATGTTTGATTCCTTCTTATGGGCTTAAATTTTGTTAATATTTGCCAATTTGATTTACAGATTTAATGCACTCTCTATTAGACTCTCCATTGAATCCTTTGTAGAAATGTAAACCTGATTCAAATTTCATATGGAACTGTAAGGGACACCCAAATAGCCAAAACAACCCTGAAGAAAAACCTAAGTAAATGGACACACACTTCCCAATTTCAAAATTGTTGCAAAGCAATGATAATTTAGACAGTGTGGCCCTGGCACAAGAATAGACATAGATCAATAGAATACAACTGAAAGTCAGATATAAACTCACATGTCTATGTTCATTTGTGTTAGACAAGGAAGCCAAGACCATACAATGGTGAAATAAGAGTCTACTCAACAATTGGTGCTGGGACAACAGGATAGCCACATGCAAAAGAAAGATATTGGACCCATACATCACACTACATAGAAATATCAACTCAGAATGGTTCAAAGATCTAAAGGTATGACTAAAATCTTAGAAGAAAGAATAGGGGTAAGTCTTTTATCAGCTTGGGTTTGGCAAAGGATTATTTGACACCAAAATCAGGAGCAAAAAAATGGAAAAAAATAGATAAATTAAGTGATCTAATTTTTAAATTTTTGTACTGCAAAGGACACCATCTGTAAAGCAAAAAGAGAGCCCACAGAACAGGACAAAACATTTGCAAATTATATCTGATAAGGGACTTGTATTTAGAAGATACAGAAAACAATTAAATGGGCAAAGGATCTGAATAGACTTTTCCTAAAGGAAGATTAGCAATGGCCAATAAATATATAAAAATATGCTCAACATTATTAGTCTTAAGGAATGTAGATCAAAACTATAATGCAACTCCGTGCCCCCTGCGATTACTGAAATCAAACACAGATAATAAAGAATTGTTTTGGATATGGAGAAATCAGAACCCTCAAACACTGCTGATAGGTGGCTAAAATGATATAATCACTTTGGAGAACAGTCAGGCAGTTCCTCAAATGATTAAACACAGAGTTATCACATGATCTAACAATTCCACTCCTAGGTATATATTCAAGAAAAATGAAGTCATATGTCCATAAATAGCTTCACTGCATATGTTTATAGCAGCATTACTCATGATAGTCAAAAGTTGGAAATGACCCAAATATCTACCAATTGATGGATGGATAAACAAATGTGGTATTATATCTATACAATGGAATTTGGCCTATAAGAAAGAATGAAGTACTTGATGCATGCTTCAACTTGGATGAACCATGAAAATTTTACGCATGATCACAAAAGACCATGTATTTTATGATTCAATTCAAATGACAGTCCAGAACAGGAATATCTGTAAGACTGGAGGTTGCTTAGGACTGTGATGAAATGGGCAGAGTTTGGTGATAGATAAATGGTATGGGGTTTCTTCTTGAGGTTATAAAAATGTTCTAAAATTGACTATAGCCAGCATATATCTAAGAATATATTTAAAAACACTGAATTCTACATTTTAAATGGGTAAACAGCATGTTATATAAATTGCATCTTAGAAAGTCTGTTAAAAAATCTGTGTGAGCATCATATATCTTGTGATTATTTTTTAAATAAAACATCAAAAGGGTGATCCACCATAGGAAAATACCTGAACAACTGGGAAGGATCAAAATTTAAAATTTATATGCTTGAAAAGACAATGTTAAAATGATAAAAGACAAGCCACGGATTGACTAAAAACATTTGCAAATCTTACATCTAATAAAAGATTTGTAAAAAAAAAATAAAAAAATACCGTACTCAAATT
>JAQZBX010091637.1:0-12368 GCA_029593785.1 Cabassous unicinctus
GGGAAGCGAACCCGGGGCCTCCCATATGGTAAATGGGGGCTCTATCGATTGAGCCACACCCGCTTCCTGATCCTTCTCATCTTATCAAAAATTTCAACACCCAGCTGTCCCTAATAATCTTAACAAACCTACAGTTGCTCACCTCTTACAAGTAAGCTTTTAGCTAACTCCTAAGTCTAAGTGTACTCCTAAAAAGCAATGATCAAAATATATGTGTTAAATACCTGTCTATCTAAACCTGAGTTAAAGCTTAACTGCATTTATAATGCTCAAGTATTTCTAACTGTTGCCGATTGCTAGTAAAAGTGTTTAAATCTTAAAAGCAGTGAAACGAAAGATATAAAATAATAAAAAGCCTAAAAATAGCCATAACAAAGCAGTAAGAATTGTGAGTCAAGTTAATAAACTTTATGTGTCTTAACTCTTTTTGTTTTTGTGTGTTCAGTGTATATCTTAATACCTCCAGATGGTAATATTAAATTGATAAATGGAAATTCTTAAAAGAGCTCTATTCAAATGGCCAAAAATTAAATAAGCATTTATATTACTAAGTAAAAGAAATTCTTTAACCCTCTGTTAATCAAAGTTGTACCAGTAAAATGTTCATGCATACAATTCCTGAAAATATTATTTTTTTAAAAAAAATGGTATGTGTCCCAGAAACAACCTCTCCACCTAGAAATCAAGAGGTGGATGTCTTAGCTCCTGTTCATCTGATCTGCCCCACCTCCACTAAAAAGCAGCTTTATGGCTGCAGAAAAAGAGTGGCCACTGAGGGCTGCCAGAGGTGGTGAATAACAATAAATTATCACTGTGTTTTAAAACTTGCTAAGGCTTTCTTTAGTATCTCTTTAGGAAAATCAAACCAGCCTGCACTCACCTTCACGTGAGAGGCCAACAGTGGATTTTGCAGGGCTTCCCGAAGGCTGCGTGCATAGCCCAACCATCTGCCCTGACCTGGTGGCAAAGATTCCAGCCGCATAGAAAAACCTGTGGCTGTAACCCTATTGATGGCATTATGTTAACCAGCGATCCTTTTTTCAGAATTAAAAGAAGCATCAGAAACAATGGTATCTTATCTTAAGCGCCTGAGATGGGCAAACAATTGGGAGAAGCTACAAATTGTCTATAATATTGTTGAGGTACTGAAAACCCTTCATTCCTCATTTAGCTCAGATATTAAAACAATTATATGTGTTAATCAGAAAAGGTTGTGCATGGGAACGCCCCCTCTCCCAAACAGGCTGCTTTTTAATAAAAAGGGCAATAGCACAGGTTTAAGCAGTAAGGGGGCTGGTGAACCTTAACCTACCCTGTAAATTGGATGCAGCCAGTACCAGTATTGGCGTTGGGTGGGGTTTGTGGCAGAGGCAACATTCTAAACAATACCCCTTGGGCTTTAGTCACAACTGCGAGAAGCCAAAGTACAAGACAGGAACAATGACCTGTTGTGGGCTGCCCTCTGTGGGGAAGAGAGACCTGTGGAAGGACATCTGGGACGCCTGCCAGCAGCGACAGGTAACTATCATGTCCTGCCCCCTCCTCTAACATCTCTCTTGGGACTGTTGGGGCAGATGCCCTCGCGAAGACCCAGAGCCATACCATTGAGACCCAAAAAGCAGCAGAGTGGCTCCACCGAAAGGGCAAGCATGGTGGATACCAGACCTTGTGGTGCCCAGCCCAGCAGTTCCAACTGCCTGTCACTCGCCAGCAGCTCATGAACGTCACCCACGAGTGTCCTTCGTGCTCACTCCAACGACTGCGACATAGGTCCCCCCCTGTTCTCAGAAGGGGCAAGGTGTGCTTTCAGTGCTGCAGACCCTGCAACGGGACTCTTGTAATTCGGCGCTGGGGGCTGCAGCCATAGCTCCAGTTACGATGTTCACAGCAAGACCAAGAAGGCCCTGAAGTTACAAGTTAAAGTGCCAGCCGCCCCACAGCCCATAAAGGGGAAGTAATAATAATTTGTTGTTGCCTGTGCCTCAAGCTATACAAACTGGGAGAAAATAGAATCATTTTAACCATAGGCCTGTGCAGCTCTCTGGCTGGGAATCTTAAATCCACGAAAAATTAAAAATCACTCAAAAACACTGTTATGAAACCACAATTAGTAATCTAAAGTCTCCTATTTCCGCTAAAGCTCTATGTGTGTAAGCCCACCAAATTATGTAATTTCACTGAAATTATGTAATTTCACTGTTCAATGTTGAATATATAATCTTATTATTCCTTCTCCTGGAGGCGATAACCTCACAGCCCACCCTAAATTTCTTTTTTCTTTTTTTTTTTTAAAGATTTATTTATTTATTTATCCCCCCCTTGCTGTTTGTGTTCGCTGTGTCCATTTGCTGTGTGTTTTTCTGTGTCTGCTTGTCTCCTTTTTGTTGCGAGGTCTTGCTGTGTCAGCTCACCGCGCCACGCGGGCCGGCTTGCCTTCACCAGGAGGCCCCGGGAAGCGAACCCCGGGCCTCCCATATGGTAAACGGGAGCCCTATCGATTGAGCCACATCCACTTCCCCACCCTAAATTTCATGGTTAATTCCTATCCTTGCCACAATTTTAAGTCTTGTTCTCTTTATATCAGCAGGTCCATACATCTTTCATGCAATAACTCAATTTATCCAAACAGCCATCTGAGATGTCGCACATGATCATGTACATGATCTTCTGCTGCAAAAATACAGTGCCAGCCGCCGAGCCAGAAGCCACAATATCTCAACACTGAAAGGGGAACAGTAACTGAATCCCACAATGTCCCATCACAGCAGAAAGCAGCCAGATGATCAATGCCCATCTTCCCACTCTCTCTCTCTCCTCCCTTCCATATCACAAAGAGTTGGGAATGTTGGCCCCATTTAGCAAAATAATCCCCTGCAACCCCGGTCAGCGCCAGCAGGTCTCCCCTGCCCCATAGCAGATGACTCCAAACCTCCACCCCTGTCCCTAATTCAACAGGATGTACTAATCTCAAAACCAGCCATGAGAATATCACTAGATCATGGGAGGTACCTGTGCAATCATAAATGAAACTTGTTTTTATATTAATAAAACTGGGCAGGTAGAAGAAAATCTTAAAATTTCAAAAGAAAACAAATCATTCAGAGGGCCCAAGCTATGGAAATCAATCCTGGTTATCCTCATTTCTCTCTTACTTTTCCTTAACCTAAAATCAATCCTTTTACCCATTATAACACCACACTTATTACTGCTGCTGCTGCTTTTTGGTCCTTGTCTCCTACAGCTTCCCATCTGATTCACATGCCGAATCGTATAGTCAACAGCTCAGGAATATGTCAACAGCATCTTCTTGCTACACGAAGATCAGTACCAACCTTTTCGGGACCAGAAATCAGAACCCACTGGACAGAATGGAAAGGAACCCTTTGCCACCCCATAACAGCAGGAATTAGCCAGACTGAGTCAACATCCCGAATCCCCTCACCCTTCCGTTCTTCCCAGTATTACCATTACTTAGGTCCTTCATCACATATATATAATCAAAAAGTTAGGAATGTTAGAGTTTCTCCCTTATGAGGTTTGCAATGATTGACAGGTCATAGGACTGTGAATCAATGCCCTTGTGGCATAGGTTGAGGAAAGGCAGCCTCCAGCCATAACTCACCTAACCAGACCCCCTCCGTTGGGAGAGCTTCCCAATAAACTTCCTGCCTGCAATTGTCAGTCTCTGCGTCCCAGTGAGCTCCCAGTGAGCGCCGTTTTTCTCTAACATAGAGCATGGCAGTTTTCCATTTAGGGATATATATTCGGCCTTACTCTGAGCTGTGAGCACCCGGAGTACAGGATCTCAGCTTGCTGTGCCTCTTCCCCGACCCTATCACAGTCCCAGGAGGAGCTGAATGCAAATCTCACATTTCCAGGTCCATGCAGTTCAAGCTCCTTGCATAGCTCCTCAGCCTTCATTGCACCTCCCTGGGCCTTGGGAATCCAGGAACTGCCTGGGAAATGTGCCAGGGCCTCTCCCTGAGTCTAGCCCAGCACCCCCCCCCCCCATAGCTACATCCACACCTACCTAGGTCAGGTTTAGCACAGGTGACGGGCCCTCTGCTTAGAGGTTGTGGTCACATGTACTAATGTGCCCAGCCCTATGCTAGTCCCCCTCAGGCTTTAGCTCAGAGCAATCTATGAGGCAGACAGGGATAGGATTTCCACTTTACAGAGGAGGGAAGCTGAGGCTAGTCTAATATCACACAGCAAGCGGATGGAGCCAGAAGTGACCCCAGGGTTGTATGACCTTAAGGTCCCTTTAGAATCACCACTGCCTCCCTTCTGTTACTGGCAGGGCCACGCGAGTCAAAATCCCCAGAGGATGGGGGCTGTGATTTACTGTCTCCGTGGACTAGCAGCTACACCCAGGCACCAAGAGGAGGCTGGTTGTGAAAGACTGGGTTGGCCAGGCCCTGGCTCACAGCAGGTTCCCAATACCCTTTTGTTGGGCAGAAGTCAGCAGGGGAGGAATTATCACCCCCACTTTATGGATGAGGAAGTTACCCAAGGTCATGCCTGAGTCAGAGGAAGAGCTAACACTTGAACTCAGGACCTTTGAAGACCTTGTGTCAAGAAAGAGGAAGGAGGCTGTGGCAGAGCTGGGGTTGCTGGGCCTGGCAGCTTTATGGGCCCTGTAAGTCACTGGGATATGCCCATCCTGGCACTAATGACCCTAAAGCAGGCCTTGTCCCCTCCAGGTAATGGATTTATGGCAGGCTATACCCATGGGGTTTTATGGGATCAGGCCTGGGAGATAAGGATGGGAACCAGAGTGCTGAACCCAACCCTGTGCCTCCGATGGTTCCAAGGAACCCAGGGAATAGATCCCTATCCCACAATCACGGTTCCTGAGGGGCCCCAATGCAATGGACTTTGAAGTGGGTTCAAAGATCATGTATCAATATCTCTTTGACCCCACCAAAGGTTTCCCAGCCTCTTCCCTGCCTGTCAGGAGGCAGGTCTGGGATCTCAGGATCCCCTGATTGATCTTCATTCCCAGGAAATGGCTACTTCCCCACCCCATCCCCCATCCCTGAAAGACACTTTTATATAACCCTATATACACACATCCTCTCCCCAGAAAAGATGAGTGTGGAATCGCTCCCCCGACTGCCATGGTCCCAGGCTGGTGATTAAATTCTACAGCAGTGTAGACAATAGGGCCCCAAGCTTGATGTGGATGCCCTCTGCCCTCCCCACCTCTGTGTAGGATCAAAGCAGCTCCATGAGGTCCTGTGATCCTTGGCCAAGAAGGGGAGTCAACCACGACTCTAACCAAGAAGGAAGCCCCTTTGCCCCGATTGTTCTGGGGGAGGCAAACCCCCTTCATAAGTCCTAGCCCAGGTTCAAAATCTGGTGGGGGCTGAGAGGTTGGCAGCGGATGAGGAAGAGGCAGGACCAGAAAACCAATGCTTCCTGTGGTTAGAGGGGGCCCAGGCCTCTCCCCCACCTCAATCTTATCTCCCAAACTCCCACGGAACCCTCATATGGAATACACAGCATCTGCAGCCCTGAAGGAGCCTAGGGACACTGCAGCAGGGACGTTGTGGCCGGGAGAGAGGTCACCCTTCCAGAGACAAAAGGCAGCTTCCTCTCCACAGGGGCCCCCAGACCCATTTCCTCAAATGGGAACTGTCCCTGGACTCCTAGGAGATCCTGGCAGTTGGAGAGACTAGGGGTCCATTCAGTCCTAGGATTTGATTCCGTCTCATCTCCAGGGGCTGCTGGGCCTCAACAGGACCCAGCCCCTCCCCTTTGGCCCCATCAGTGTCTCTCTCACTTTCTCAGCCCTGCCTCTCCCCATTCCCCAAACCTCCCAGGTCTGGTCATCACATAAACACCCACACAGCAAATTAAGGCCCGCTTAGCTCTGCGTTGGAAGAAGGATCTTTGGTCTGAATAGAAATGAAGTTTGGAGCAATCTGAGGGGTAACACACAAAAAAAGAGGAGGACCAGGGAATCAGCAATCACCGCCTGCAAGAGACAGGGAGGGAGTAGGGAGCCCTCCTTCTCGGACCACCCATTCAACAAACACCATCGCACATCCCTCAACTCCCTCATCCCTCCCAGTCCATCTGCACCCTCCCACCCCTCAACTCAAGCGCATTCCGGGCCCCGCTGACTGCGGGGAAGGGGAGAGGGCTGAGCAGTGGTCCGCGCCAAGGTGTTCCGGGTCAGGAATCTGTGCGCCCCACCTCGTGTGGGTCAAGGACTTTGCGATGTCGCTTCCCGGTTTCCAAGCTAGAGATCAGGGGTGGACGGGATGGTGGCGAGGGCGCAGCTTCTGAGCGGAGAGGCCGCGGAGTGGGCGAGCTGGCTGGCGGGGGGCAGGCGCGGGGGGAGTCGAGAACTTCAGAGCAGGGACCGAACGAGGGGAGGGAGCCGAGGCTCCGCCAGGGGGAGGAGCCGCCACCCGCGTTCCGCTGTCGGGGCTCCCTCCGGTCGCCGCTCCGCTATAAAACCCCTGCTGGCATGATCACGGCACTCCCAGCGGCCTCCTCCGTTTGCGACCCCCGGCTTGGCGGCGTCCTAGCTCCCACGCAGGATGCGGTTGCTGCTTGCGCTCCTGGCGCTCGGCGCGGCCCGGCCGCTGGCCCGCGCAGGTGACCACCCGCGCCCCCGCCCCGGGGGTCCTTCCGGAACCCCCTTCTGCGCCCCCTGCCCTGCGCCCTCTGCCGAGGCGCGGCCGGTGTGTGAGAGCTGCGCGTCGGTGCGGGGCTTGCGTGTGCGCGGCGAGCGCCGAGGGCTGTAAGCGTGCGGGGTGTGGGGAGCTCGTGTGCGCACACGCGAGTCCACGTCCCTGTGTGTGCACGGCTGCGGTGTGCGCGCGTGGCCCGGCGCCCAGCGGGGAGACGAGGGAGTGAGCCCACGGAGAGGATGCTGCTCGACGCCACCGCCCGCGCTCTCCTGGTCTGTGCGTGGGTCGCTGTCCGTCCCGCCGGGGCTCAGCGTTGGGTGGCCGTCCCCGGCCCGGAGCAAGTTGGAGAGAACTAGGGTGTGGCAGGGTCCTGACATCCCCGCTTTCCGCCCTGGGTTCCTTGTCTCCTCGCTTCCCCACCCCCAAACGCTCCACGGGGAGTCTGGTGGGGGACACCGGGAGACCCGAGGTTCCGGCCGAGCCGGTCTTTCCGGCTGAGGTGATTTTCGTTTAAAGATTAATGGTGAGGTGGAGCTCTTAATTATTCGCCGAGGTGGCAGGTGGCAGGAGAGACGTGTTAATATTTGATAAGGAGCCGAGCGCGCTGCAGCGGCCGGGCACAGGGACCCGGGAGTCACCTTCTCCGCAGCCCCAAGGAAACGCTCTCCTGCGCGGGAAGCCTGACTGACCCTTCCAGCTTCCCCCACGGACGGGAATGGGGTCTCCAGGTTCTTGGGACTCACCCCGGCGAAGCCTCTTCTCCAGGGTCAGGTTCTCCTTCGCCGGAGTCCTGGAATTAGGCGTGAGGCTGCCGTCCGCCGCAGAGAGCGAGAGCGTGGTGCCCCTTCGGGAGGGACTTCGCTGGCGGCTGGGGGAATGAGGGGCATCTCGCGGCAACTCGGGGTCCCTTTCCAGGGGAGGAGGAAAGAGAAAAGGCAGGAAATGAAACATTTCATTTGTAGGGTTGGACGTTTGAAACCTACTAAGCAACCGGCTTAGCAGTCAGAGAAATGCTTTGCAACTCTGCCAGTCGTCTACTTTGTAGCTGAGTGGCTACTAAATTTGTTTTCTCATTGACAAATCAGGGGTTAAGGTTTCAATTAAGATAACGGGCCTAACTGCTTAGTGCACAGAGCAGGTACTCCATATGGGATAGCTCTGAGGGCTCTACCACTGGCATGGGGCGAGAGGGTCAGGAAACCTATCTCAACAGATTCCCTCACTCAAGCTCCACCTTTTAGCACCAAGGGTTTCTGGCTGAGGGAACTGCCGGAACTTGAGGCTGGAGAGTGGCCAGACTGGACATGGAAGTTTCTAGGAGCATCTGCTCTCATTGACAGAGGGGAACCCAAGAGGAGGATAGACTCCCCTCAGAGTCCCAGACCCTTGGCCAAGAGTGGCTGAGACTTTGCCCAGGACACAGTTGGGTTTTGCTGAGCTGGTTTTCAGGATCCCCTGCCTTCCCTGCAGAGTGGAAGGGTGGGGAGAGCAAGGTCCACCAGAGAGGGCTTCTTCAATCATCTCCAAAGAAGGGGGGTTGGCTGGCAGGTAGGCCAAGAGTGGGGAACAGCAAATGAGCGACTGGCAGTGGTTTTTAGGTGCCTGATCCCATCTCTGGTTAGGGCAGATGGACTGGGTAGAACCTGAAGCTTGAAGCCAAGACTTACGACTAATCCATGTCCTTCCCAGGCCCTCTTGGAGGTGGCCTGAGGCAGTGGGCTGCTAATTCTCTGCAAGGTTGAGTATGGGAATCTGAGCTGGTTCATGTCCCTGTCACTTCTTGCCTGAGAGCCAGCCCCCCACCATCACCCATGGACCTAGACCTGGCCCCTGGCCTTGGCCTCATTAACATAATGTTTTCTTGGTTCCTGCCTTGGGAAGAGGGGTAGTTACAAGAATGTTCAGTCAAGCAGGTAAAAAATCTCCATGATTAAGACAGTGGATCAGAGGTCACCACTACAAACCCAGAAGCGTAGCCAGAGCCAGGGAAAAGCAAATTCTTAAGAAAAGCAAACTCCCAGCTCAGCCTGGGCCAGATGGGCCCCCCAGGAGCTGAAAGGGGCCTCCGCCCTTCAGGGCTGTCTCCGGAGGACTCTGACAAGGCGTTCCCTGGAACAGCTTCCCCTCTGGTCTCCAGGTCAGAGGAGGGGCCAGCTTGACCAGAGAGACCCCTTCTGCCTACAGGGTCTCCAAAGGTTACGGACACCATGGTAAGGACACTGGAGGATTAGAACAAGGACCCTCTCCAGGGTGCAGTTGACCTGCCATTCAGCATCTCCTCAAGAGTTCTGGGATTCTCATCTCCCTCCAGGAGTTGGGGTGGGGAAGGGATTATCTGCAGCTCCTTCTGACTGGGGAGGAACTTGAGCTCAGAAAAGTTAATTAACTGTCCTGGAGAGATTAAGCGACAGGTAGAGCGAGGGCTGGAAACTGGGTGAACAGACTCCAGTTTAAGAGCTCTGCCCCTCTGAAGGGATGGGAGTCGGCCACATTGGGGTCTCCCAGATATAGCAACTCCCAAGAGCAGCAGAGCCCTGTATGAGGCGGGGAGTGGATGCTGCAGGGGCTGCTCATCGTGGAAAAAGGCTGTGCCAGCAGGGTAGGTGAAGTATTTGACTCAGAGCGGGGAAGCTCAAAAGCCCAGGGTGGCTTCAGAGAGAGTGGGTGCCAGTTTCCTGTGTCTGTTTGCTCTCCTGGTCTAGGGAGCCCCTTCCCTGCAAACATCGCCTTCCCATGGTTCTCTCCCCACCCTACCACACTCCAAGGACCCCACCCTGGCCCAGGCCTGGGAAGAGGTTGGAGTTGTAGGAAGTGGGGTTGGGGGTTTGGGGGAGGGGTAGCCTGGGCAAGAAGGAAGGGAGCAGATGTGCTCAGAGACCTCAGCTAGGCTGAGCTGTGCTTTGTTTCAGAATTCGCTCTTCCCCGCATTCTTTTCGACCACCTCATCTCTCTCCTCTCTCTGCCCCTCCTCAACTTTGGCCTTCCATGCACTAATGGGCGGATATATTTGGGTTTTGCTGAGTCAGAGGAAGGAAGACAGGGGGAAGGGCAGAGCCCACTGTGTGCTAGCCTGCCGCCTTCTGGAAATGCTCCCTCATTCAATCCCCCACAGCCCTGTGAGGTGGGTATCATTAGCCCCATTTCACAGATGATAAAACTGAGCCTCAGAGAGATCAAGTGTCTACCCCAAACTCACAATTCCTAAGTGGCCCAGCCAAGATGCCCAGCTCTGGGTCAAATGTGTTGCTCACCCTTTCGGTACAGCCTTTTTCAGAGGCACAGCCAGGATTAGCACTGGAGTCTCACTGGCCCCAAAGCCCAGGACTGTGGGGCAGTGGGGGGAAGGAGGGCAGGCTCAAGGCCTTGCTGTCTTCCTCACTGTGGGAACTAGGAGAGTTTAGCCAAGAATGAGTCTTAATAACACATTCTTGGGTGCTTTGGGGAGGGGCCAGCCTAATCTCTACCTCATCTGGGACCAACTCTGGGAAGACAGCCAGGCTGAACCAGAGGGCTCTATTGTCCCAGAAGGGGAGGCCTGGCCTGTAATCCTCCTCCTCCCCTTCTGGATTGGGGTGAAGGCATTCAGGGAGGGAGGGGTAAGGCTGATGCCCAAGGGATGGAGAGGGTCCAGGCTAGCCCCATTTAGAGCTGACCAGCCTCAGAGAGTGTCCCCCTGAGGACTGGCAGCTGCTTTGCCCTGCTCTGCCCAAAGGACAGTGTCCTGGGCAAGAGGACCAGTTGATTAACCCATGGGTGGGAGCCTGACTGCCTCTGTAGCCTCCTTCTCCCATCCCCACGCTTTCTTCTTCTTCTTCTTTTATTTTATTTATTTATTTATTTATTTACTTTATCCATTTTATCCCCCCCGGTTTTGCTGTTTTTTTGTCCATTTGCTGGGCAATTCTCTGTGTCTGCTTCCTGCCCTCTCTTCTCATCCTTCTCCTCCAGTCTTCGCCGGGATTCGATCCTGGGAACCTCCAATGTGGGAGAGAGGCATTCCGCCACCTGTGCCACCTCAGTTCCTGGCCCTTCAGCACGTCTCGTCTTGGCTCTCCCCAATTCCCTCTCCTGTTACGTCATCAACTTGTTGCCTGGCTCACCCAAGCACCTTCTATATATATTTTTTAATTTTTTAATTTTACTGGGAGGTCCCAGGGATCGAACCCAGGTCCCTCCATATAGCAGATGGATGCCCAACCATTTGAGCCACATTCCCCCCCTCCCCCCCATGCTTTCTTCTCAAGTATCTTTCCCCTAGGCCCTTGGACCCAACTCCCCAAGAGTGCTCCAGCCCCAACCCAAGAGAGGGCTCCAACCCCACAGTTTTCCCACCCTCTGACATAACCCCCCCACACTCATGGAGTTGCAAGTATGCTCACAGCTCACATGCTGATAGGGACATACATGCGTGCATCCGTGGCACAGATGCACAGGCCTCACATCCTTCCTCTCCGCCCTAGAGTCACACTGGTGCTACGAGATTCAAGCCCAGGCCTCCGACTCCAACTGCGTGGGTGAGTACAGCAAGTCGTGGGGTCAGGCCTTTCTGCATTTGGGGACCGTCCTGGCCGAGATGGGCAGGGAGGTGAGGGGTGATGGGAGCCCCCAGTCAGATATCAGTCCCCCTACACACACGTGTGTACACACACACACACACACACACACTGACGCCTGGTGCTCAGAGGACACACAGTGAGCCAGTCTCCCCTGCTAAGTGCCCTGAGGTAAATCAGGCCAGCAGCAGCTTCAAAGGGGAAAAACAGTCCAGGCCAGCAGAAACCCTCTGGGGTTCATCTGCTCTTTCTTACAAAGACGCTGGGAGTCTGGGAGTCTGGGAGTCGGTTCTGCTCCAGTGACACCCCCTCAGTCTTTTCATCCAAACGTCCTTTCTCCTCACATGCTGACCACGCCTGCTTTTCCCTGCCCCTGCTGCGTTTTCATGCCTGGTCAGTCCCAGCTCACTCCCTGACTGCTGCCCTTAGGGGTGGGGTTGCTGGGCTGGGGGAGCCAGGTCCTTCTGGGGTTACTTTCTGCCCCCTCCTCCATCTCCCCCAGTTCTCAGGGAACACTGATGGAGGGTCAGATAATGCTTCGAGGTCACATGTCCTGTGTGGGGAAGGCCTCCCAGGAGCAACCCTTTCAAGGGGGTTGCACCTCACAGATTCCAAACCCTCCTTTAAATGTCACAACTTCCCTGGAAAGCAGCGATCACTGTGATCCCCATTTTACAGATGAAGAAACCAGGGCTCAGAGAGGAGAAGTGATGTGGCATCAGGGGGCTGTCCCCTACCCCAGGGCTCGCAGCCATCAGCTGGCAACCCTGTTCCTGCCCTGCCCCACACCCAAGGCCAGACTGGCTGGCTTTGCATGTGCTTCTGAGGGAGGGTGAGGGCAGCTTCTGTGTCGAGCACCCTGCATCACAGCCTTGCCCAAGGCCTTGCGCCCATGTGAGCTGGGTGCACGGGCCTAACCTCAGTGGGTAGACACACCTTGGAGTCAGGGGCCCCGACTCTCAGCCTATCCATCCTCCCTGCTCAGGGCCAGACAAGTGGGGTGGAGACTGCCAGAAGGAACGGCAGTCCCCCATCAACATCATCACCAGCAAGGCACAGGTGGACCACAACCTGGGGCCCTTCTCCTTCTTTGGCTATGACAGGAAGAATGAGAAGATTGTCCAAAACAATGGGCATTCAGGTGGGTCTCAGGTGGGCTGGTGGGGGCCCA